>JAWPHD010016129.1:0-51479 GCA_037043455.1 Cyrtodaria siliqua | reverse complement strand
TGGGGGTGGGAATTGTAGGTTGGAGGGGTAGGTTTGTGTTTTATGTGTGTGTTAGGGGAGAGGGAGAGTGAGTGGGAATTTGGGGGTGGTGGGTGTTTGGGTGGTAGGTGTTTGTGGTATGGTGGTGAGTGAGGGGGGGTTGGGGGGGTAGTGTGTAGGGGGTGGTGGTGGGGATGATTTAAGGGTGATTGTATATTAGGGTTGAGAGGTATTGGTGAAATGTTGGGATGGGTATTGATGGTATAGATTATTGGTGGGGATAAGGGTTGGGGGGATGGGGGGTGTAGGTAGGGGATTATGTGTGTAATAGGATTTTGGAATAGGGATAGAGTGGGATAGATTTTGTGTAGAGGGGTATGGGGTGGAATTGGTAGGTTGGAGGGGTAGGGTTTGTTTTTTTGTTGTGTTAGGGGAGAGGGAGGGAGTGAGGTGGGGAATTTGGGGTGGTGGGTGTTTGGTGGTAGGTGTTTGTGGGTATGGTGGTGAGGAGGGGGGGTTGGGGGGGTAGTGTGTAGGGGGTGTGGTGGGATGATTTAAGGTGATTTATATTAGGGTTGAGAGGTAATTGGTGAATGTTGGGATGGGTATTGAATGGTATAGATTATTGGTGGGGATAAGGTTGGGGGGATGGGGGTGTAGGTAGGGATTATGTGTGTAATAGGATGTTTGGAATAGGGATAGAGTGGATAGATTTTGGTGTAGAGGGTATGGGGTGGATTTGTAGGTTGGAGGGGTAGGTTTGTGTTTTTTGTTGTGTTAGGGAGAGGGAGGAGTGAGGTGGAATTTGGGTGGTGGGTGTTTGTGGTAGGTTTTTGTGGTTATGGTGGTAGGAGGGGTTGGGGGGGTTAGGGGTGTTGGTTGTTGTTATGTTAGTGTATTGTATTGCATTAGCCATGACACGGCAACAATGAGTTTCACCGTAAGTTTTTCATATGTATACGTACTTTCAACAGAGATGACCACGTCAGAAATGCCACTGGCACTCTATGGCACGCAAAATGATACTCGTTGACATTTTATGTCCAAGGGACGTAATTCGTTTACGGGTAAATAGAAAAAATAGAGATAACGTTGCTCTTTCTGCGATCTGAGTGTCCAAATGGTTATTATTGATAAAGGTATTACGTAAAGAATATGTACATTATTATCTGGCGTGTTGTAATGGTTGTTACTATGATACTTGTTATGATTATTGCAGCAAACCTGTATCAAGACACAACGTTAATCTCTTACCAAGTGAGCCCAGAAGTTGCATGTACAAGCCATGACACGGCAACAATGAGTTTCACCGTAAGTTTTTCATTTGTATACGTACTTTCAACAGAGATGACCACGTCAGAAATGCCACTGGCACTCTATGGCAAGCAAAATGATACTCGTTGACATTTTATGTCCAAGGGACGTAATTCGTTTACGGGTAAATAGAAAAAATAGAGATAACGTTGCTCTTTCTGCGATCTGAGTGTCCAAATGGTTATTATTTATAAAGGTATTACGTATAGAATATGTACATTATTATCTGGCGTGTTGTAATGGTTGTTACTATGATACTTGTTATGATTATTGCAGCAAACCTGTATCAAGACACAACGGTAATCTCTTACCAAGTGAGCCCAGAAGTTGCATGTACAAGCCATGACACGGCAACAATGAGTTTCACCGTAAGTTTTTCATTTGTATACGTACTTTCAACAGAGATGACCACGTCAGAAATGCCACTGGCACTCTATTGGCACGCAAAATGATACTCGTTGACATTTTATGTCCAAGGGACGTAATTCGTTTACGGGTAAATAGTAAAAAATAGAGATAACGTTGCTCTTTCTGCGATCTGAGTGTCCAAATGGTTATTATTTATAAAGGTATTACGTATAGAATATGTACATTATTATCTGGCGTGTTGTAATGGTTGTTACTATGATACTTGTTATGATTATTGCAGCAAACCTGTATCAAGACACAACGTTAATCTCTTACCAAGTGAGCCCAGAAGTTGCATGTACAAGCCATGACACGGCAACAATGAGTTTTACCGTAAGTTTTTCATTTGTATACGTACTTTCAACAGTGATGACAACGTCAGAAATGCCACTGGCACTCTATGGCAAGGAAAATGATACTCGTTGACATTTTATGTCCAAGGGACGTAATTCGTTTACGGGTAAATAGAAAACATAGAGATAACGTTGCTCTTTCTGCGATCTGAGTGTCCAAATGGTTATTATTTATAAAGGTATTACGTATAGAATATGTACATTATTATCTAGCGTGTTGTAATGGTTGTTACTATGATACTTGTTATGATTATTGCAGCAAACCTGTATCAAGACACAACGTTAATCTCTTACCAAGTGAGCCCAGAAGTTGCATGTACAAGCCATGACACGGCAACAATTAGTTTCACCGTAAGTTTTTCATTTGTATACGTACTTTCAACAGAGATGACCACGTCAGAAATGCCACTGGCACTCTATGGCACGCAAAATGATACTCGTTGACATTTTATGTCCAAGGGACGTAATTCGTTTACGGGTAAATAGAAAAAATAGAGATAACGTTGCTCTTTCTGCGATCTGAGTGTCCAAATGGTTATTATTTATAAAGGTATTACGTATAGAATATGTACAATATTATCTGGCGTGTTGTAATGGTTGTTACTATGATACTTGTTATGATTATTGCAGCAAACCTGTATCAAGACACAACGTTAATCTCTTACCAAGTGAGCCCAGAAGTTGCATGTACAAGCCATGACACGGCAACAATGAGTTTCACCGTAAGTTTTTCATTTGTATACGTACTTTTAACAGAGATGACCACGTCAGAAATGCCACTGGCAGTCTATGGCACGCAAAATGATACTCGTTGACATTTTATGTCCAAGGGACGTAATTCGTTTACGGGTAAATAGAAAAAATAGAGATAACGTTGCTCTTTCTGCGGTCTGAGTGTCCAAATGGCTATTATTTATAAAGGTATTACGTATAGAATATGTACATTATTATCTGGCGTGTTGTAATGGTTGTTACTATGATACTTGTTATGATTATTGCAGCAAACCTGTATCAAGACACAACGTTAATCTCTTACCAAGTGAGCCCAGAAGTTGCATGTACAAGCCATGACACGGCAACAATGAGTTTCACCGTAAGTTTTTCATTTGTATACGTACTTTCAACAGAGATGACCACGTCAGAAATGCCACTGGCACTCTATGGCACGCAAAATGATACTCGTTGACATTTTATGTCCAAGGGACGTAATTCGTTTACGGGTAAATAGAAAAAATAGAGATAACGTTGCTCTTTCTGCGATCTGAGTGTCCAAATGGTTAATATTTATAAAGGTATTACGTAAAGAATATGTACATTATTATCTGGCGTGTTGTAATGGTTGTTACTATGATACTTGTTATGATTATTGCGAGCAAACCTGTATCAAGACACAACGTTAATCTCTTACAAAGTGAGCCCAGAAGTTGCATGTACAAGCCATGACACGGCAACAATGAGTTTCACCGTAAGTTTTTCATATGTATACGTACTTTCAACAGAGATGACCACGTCAGAAATGCCACTGGCACTCTATGGCACGCAAAATGATACTCGTTGACATTTTATGTCCAAGGGACGTAATTCGTTTACGGGTAAATAGAAAAAATAGAGATAACGTTGCTCTTTCTGCGATCTGAGTGTCAAAATGGTTATTATTTATAAAGGTATTACGTAAAGAATATGTACATTATTATCTGGCGTGTTGTAATGGTTGTTACTATGATACTTGTTATGATTATTGCAGCAAACCTGTATCAAGACACAACGTTAATCTCTTACCAAGTGAGCCCAGAAGTTGCATGTACAAGCCATGACACGGCAACAATGAGTTTCACCGTAAGTTTTTCATTTGTATACGTACTTTCAACAGAGATGACCACGTCAGAAATGCCACTGGCACTCTATGGCAAGCAAAATGATACTCGTTGACATTTTATGTCCAAGGGACGTAATTCGTTTACGGGTAAATAGAAAAAATAGAGATAACGTTGCTCTTTCTGCGATCTGAGTGTCCAAATGGTTATTATTTATAAAGGTATTACGTATAGAATATGTACATTATTATCTGGCGTGTTGTAATGGTTGTTACTATGATACTTGTTATGATTATTGCAGCAAACCTGTATCAAGACACAACGTTAATCTCTTACCAAGTGAGCCCAGAAGTTGCATGTACAAGCCATGACACGGCAACAATGAGTTTCACCGTAAGTTTTTCATTTGTATACGTACTTTCAACAGAGATGACCACGTCAGAAATGCCACTGGCACTCTATGGCACGCAAAATGGTACTCGTTGACATTTTATGTCCAAGGGACGTAATTCGTTTACGGGTAAATATAAAAAATAGAGATAACGTTGCTCTTTCTGCGATCTGAGTGTCCAAATGGTTATTATTTATAAAGGTATTACGTAAAGAATATGTACATTATTATCTGGCGTGTTGTAATGGTTGTTACTATGATACTTGTTATGATTATTGCAGCAAACCTGTATCAAGACACAACGTTAATCTCTTACAAAGTGAGCCCAGAAGTTGCATGTACAAGCCATGACACGGCAACAATGATTTTCACCGTAAGTTTTTCATATGTATACGTACTTTCAACAGAGATGACCACGTCAGAAATGCCACTGGCATTCTATGGCACGCAAAATGATACTCGTTGACATGTTATGTCCAAGGGACGTAATTCGTTTACGGGTAAATAGAAAAAATAGAGATAACGTTGCTCTTTCTGCGATCTGAGTGTCTAAATGATTATTATTTATAAAGGTATTACGTAAAGAATATGTACATTATTATCTGGCGTGTTGTAATGGTTGTTACTATGATACTTGTTATGATTATTGCAGCAAACCTGTATCAAGACACAACGTTAATCTCTTACCAAGTGAGCCCAGAAGTTGCATGTACAAGCCATGACACGGCAACAATGAGTTTCACCGTAAGTTTTTCATTTGTATACGTACTTTCAACAGAGATGACCACGTCAGAAATGCCACTGGCACTCTATGGCACGCAAAATGATACTCGTTGACATTTTATGTCCAACGGACGTAATTCGTTTACGGGTAAATAGAAAAAATAGAGATAACGTTGCTCTTTCTGCGATCTGAGTGTCCAAATGGTTATTATTTATAAAGGTATTACGTAAAGAATATGTACATTATTATCTGGCGTGTTGTAATGGTTGTTACTATGATACTTGTTATGATTATTGCAGCAAACCTGTATCAAGACACAACGTTAATCTCTTACAAAGTGAGCCCAGAAGTTGCATGTACAAGCCATGACACGGCAACAATGAGTTTCACCGTAAGTTTTTCATATGTATACGTACTTTCAACAGAGATGACCACGTCAGAAATGCCACTGGCACTCTATGGCACGCAAAATGATACTCGTTGACATTTTATGTCCAAGGGACGTAATTCGTTTACGGGTAAATAGAAAAAATAGAGATAACGTTGCTCTTTCTGCGATCTGAGTGTCAAAATGGTTATTATTTATAAAGGTATTACGTAAAGAATATGTACATTATTATCTGGCGTGTTGTAATGGTTGTTACTATGATACTTGTTATGATTATTGCAGCAAACCTGTATCAAGACACAACGTTAATCTTTTACCAAGTGAGCCCAGAAGTTGCATGTACAAGCCATGACACGGCAACAATGAGTTTCACCGTAAGTTTTTCATTTGTATACGTACTTTCAACAGAGATGACCACGTCAGAAATGCCACTGGCACTCTATGGCAAGCAAAATGATACTCGTTGACATTTTATGTCCAAGGGACGTAATTCGTTTACGGGTAAATAGAAAAAATAGAGATAACGTTGCTCTTTCTGCGATCTGAGTGTCCAAATGGTTATTATTTATAAAGGTATTACGTATAGAATATGTACATTATTATCTGGCTTGTTGTAATGGTTGTTACTATGATACTTGTTATGATTATTGCAGCAAACCTGTATCAAGACACAACGTTAATCTCTTACCAAGTGAGCCCAGAAGTTGCATGTACAAGCCATGACACGGCAACAATGAGTTTCACCGTAAGTTTTTCATTTGTATACGTACTTTCAACAGAGATGACCACGTCAGAAATGCCACTGGCACTCTATGGCACGCAAAATGATACTCGTTGACATTTTATGTCCAAGGGACGTAATTCGTTTACGGGTAAATAGAAAAAATAGAGATAACGTTGCTCTTTCTGCGATCTGAGTGTCCAAATGGTTATTATTTATAAAGGTATTACGTATAGAATATGTACATTATTATCTGGCGTGTTGTAATGGTTGTTACTATGATACTTGTTATGATTATTGCAGCAAACCTGTATCAAGACACAACGTTAATCTCTTACCAAGTGAGCCCAGAAGTTGCATGTACAAGCCATGACACGGCAACAATGAGTTTCACCGTAAGTTTTTCATTTGTATACGTACTTTCAACAGAGATGACCACGTCAGAAATGCCACTGGCACTCTATGGCACGCAAAATGATACTCGTTGACATTTTATGTCCAAGGGATGTAATTCGTTTACGGGTAAATAGAAAAAATAGAGATAACGTTGCTCTTTCTGCGATCTGAGTGTCCAAATAGTTATTATTTATAAAGGTATTACGTATAGAATATGTACATTATTATCTGGCGTGTTGTAATGGTTGTTACTATGATACTTGTTATGATTATTGCAGCAAACCTGTATCAAGACACAACGTTAATCGCTTACCAAGTGAGCCCAGAAGTTGCATGTACAAGCAATGACACGGCAACAATGAGTTTCACCGTAAGTTTTTCATTTGTATACGTACTTTCAACAGAGATGACCACGTCAGAAATGCCACTGGCAGTCTATGGCACGCAAAATGATACTCGTTGACATTTTATGTCCAAGGGACATAATTCGTTTACGGGTAAATAGAAAAAATAGAGATAACGTTGCTCTTTCTGCGATCTGAGTGTCCAAATGGTTATTATTTATAAAGGTATTACGTATAGAATATGTACATTATTATCTGGCGTGTTGTAATGGTTGTTACTATGATACTTGTTATGATTATTGCAGCAAACCTGTATCAAGACACAACGTTAATCTCTTACCAAGTGAGCCCAGAAGTTGCAGGTACAAGCCATGACACGGCAACAATGAGTTTCACCGTAAGTTTTTCATTTGTATACGTACTTTCAACAGAGATGACCACGTCAGAAATGCCACTGGCACTCTATGGCACGCAAAATGATACTCGTTGACATTTTATGTCCAAGGGACGTAATTCGTTTACGGGTAAATAGAAAAAATAGAGATAACGTTGCTCTTTCTGCGATCTGAGTGTCCAAATGGTTATTATTTATAAAGGTATTACGTATAGAATATGTACATTATTATCTGGCGTGTTGTAATGGTTGTTACTATGATACTTGTTATGATTATTGCAGCAAACCTGTATCAAGACACAACGTTAATCTCTTACCAAGTGAGCCCAGAAGTTGCATGTACAAGCCATGACACGGCAACAATGAGTTTCACCGTAAGTTTTTCATTTGTATACGTACTTTCAACAGAGATGACCACGTCAGAAATGCCACTGGCACTCTATGGCACGCAAAATGATACTCGTTGACATTTTATGTCCAAGGGATGTAATTCGTTTACGGGTAAATAGAAAAAATAGAGATAACGTTGCTCTTTCTGCGATCTGAGTGTCCAAATAGTTATTATTTATAAAGGTATTACGTATAGAATATGTACATTATTATCTGGCGTGTTGTAATGGTTGTTACTATGATACTTGTTATGATTATTGCAGCAAACCTGTATCAAGACACAACGTTAATCTCTTACCAAGTGAGCCCAGAAGTTGCATGTACAAGCAATGACACGGCAACAATGAGTTTCACCGTAAGTTTTTCATTTGTATACGTACTTTCAACAGAGATGACCACGTCAGAAATGCCACTGGCACTCTATGGCACGCAAAATGATACTCGTTGACATTTTATGTCCAAGGGACGTAATTCGTTTACGGGTAGATAGAAAAAATAGAGATAACGTTGCTCTTTCTGCGATCTGAGTGTCCAAATGGTTATTATTTATAAAGGTATTACGTAAAGAATATGTACATTATTATCTGGTGTGTTGTAATGGTTGTTATTATGATACTTGTTATGATTATTGCAGCAAACCTGTATCAAGACACAACGTTAATCTCTTACAAAGTGAGCCCAGAAGTTGCATGTACAAGCCATGACACGGCAACAATGAGTTTCACCGTAAGTTTGTCATATGTATACGTACTTTCAACAGAGATAACCACGTCAGAAATGCCACTGTCACTCTATGGCACGCAAAATGATACTCGTTGACATTTTATGTCCAAGGGACGTAATTCGTTTACGGGTAAATAGAAAAAATAGAGATAACGTTGCTCTTTCTGCGATCTGAGTGTCCAAATGGTTATTATTTATAAAGGTATTACGTAAAGAATATGTACATTATTATCTGGCGTGTTGTAATTGTTTTTACTATGATACTTGTTATGATTATTGCAGCAAACCTGTATCAAGACACAACGTTAATCTCTTACCAAGTGAGCCCAGAAGTTGCATGTACAAGCCATGACACGGCAACAATGAGTTTCACCGTAAGTTTTTCATTTGTATACGTACTTTCAACAGAGATGACCACGTCAGAAATGCCACTGGCACTCTATGGCAAGCAAAATGATACTCGTTGACATTTTATGTCCAAGGGACGTAATTCGTTTACGGGTAAATAGAAAAAATAGAGATAACGTTGCTCTTTCTGCGATCTGAGTGTCCAAATGGTTATTATTTATAAAGGTATTACGTATAGAATATGTACATTATTATCTGGCGTGTTGTAATGGTTGTTACTATGATACTTGTTATGATTATTGCAGCAAACCTGTATCAAGACACAACGGTAATCTCTTACCAAGTGAGCCCAGAAGTTGCATGTACAAGCCATGACACGGCAACAATGAGTTTCACCGTAAGTTTTTCATGTGTATACGTACTTTCAACAGAGATGACCACGTCAGAAATGCCACTGGCACTCTATGGCACGCAAAATGATACTCGTTGACATTTTATGTCCAAGGGACGTAATTCGTTTACGGGTAAATAGAAAAAATAGAGATAACGTTGCTCTTTCTGCGATCTGAGTGTCCAAATGGTTATTATTTATAAAGGTATTACGTAAAGAATATGTACATTATTATCTGGCGTGTTGTAATGGTTGTTACTATGATACTTGTTATGATTATTGCAGCAAACCTGTATCAAGACACAACGTTAATCTCTTACCATGTGAGCCCAGAAGTTGCATGTACAAGCCATGACACGGCAACAATGAGTTTCACCGTAAGTTTTTCATTTGTATACGTACTTTCAACAGAGATGACCACGTCAGAAATGCCACTGGCACTCTATGGCAAGCAAAATGATACTCGTTGACATTTTATGTCCAAGGGACGTAATTCGTTTACGGGTAAATAGAAAAAATAGAGATAACGTTGCTCTTTCTGCGATCTGAGTGTCCAAATGGTTATTATTTATAAAGGTATTACGTATAGAATATGTACATTATTATCTGGCGTGTTGTAATGGTTGTTACTATGATACTTGTTATGATTATTGCAGCAAACCTGTATCAAGACACAACGGTAATCTCTTACCAAGTGAGCCCAGAAGTTGCATGTACAAGCCATGACACGGCAACAATGAGTTTCACCGTAAGTTTTTCATTTGTATACGTACTTTCAACAGAGATGACCACGTCAGAAATGCCACTGGCACTCTATGGCACGCAAAATGATACTCGTTGACATTTTATGTCCAAGGGACGTAATTCGTTTACGGGTAAATAGAAAAAATAGAGATAACGTTGCTCTTTCTGCGATCTGAGTGTCCAAATGGTTATTATTTATAAAGGTATTACGTATAGAATATGTACATTATTATCTGGCGTGTTGTAATGGTTGTTACTATGATACTTGTTATGATTATTGCAGCAAACCTGTATCAAGACACAACGTTAATCTCTTACCAAGTGAGCCCAGAAGTTGCATGTACAAGCCATGACACGGCAACAATGAGTTTCACCGTAAGTTTTTCATTTGTATACGTACTTTCAACAGAGATGACCACGTCAGAAATGCCACTGGCACTCTATGGCACGCAAAATGATACTCGTTGACATTTTATGTCCAAGGGATGTAATTCGTTTACGGGTAAATAGAAAAAATAGAGATAACGTTGCTCTTTCTGCGATCTGAGTGTCCAAATAGTTATTATTTATAAAGGTATTACGTATAGAATATGTACATTATTATCTGGCGTGTTGTAATGGTTGTTACTATGATACTTGTTATGATTATTGCAGCAAACCTGTATCAAGACACAACGTTAATCTCTTACCAAGTGAGCCCAGAAGTTGCATGTACAAGCAATGACACGGCAACAATGAGTTTCACCGTAAGTTTTTCATTTGTATACGTACTTTCAACAGAGATGACCACGTCAGAAATGCCACTGGCACTCTATGGCACGCAAAATGATACTCGTTGACATTTTATGTCCAAGGGACGTAATTCGTTTACGGGTAGATAGAAAAAATAGAGATAACGTTGCTCTTTCTGCGATCTGAGTGTCCAAATGGTTATTATTTATAAAGGTATTACGTAAAGAATATGTACATTATTATCTGGTGTGTTGTAATGGTTGTTATTATGATACTTGTTATGATTATTGCAGCAAACCTGTATCAAGACACAACGTTAATCTCTTACAAAGTGAGCCCAGAAGTTGCATGTACAAGCCATGACACGGCAACAATGAGTTTCACCGTAAGTTTGTCATATGTATACGTACTTTCAACAGAGATAACCACGTCAGAAATGCCACTGTCACTCTATGGCACGCAAAATGATACTCGTTGACATTTTATGTCCAAGGGACGTAATTCGTTTACTGGTAAATAGAAAAAATAGAGATAACGTTGCTCTTTCTGCGATCTGAGTGTCCAAATGGTTATTATTTATAAAGGTATTACGTAAAGAATATGTACATTATTATCTGGCGTGTTGTAATTGTTTTTACTATGATACTTGTTATGATTATTGCAGCAAACCTGTATCAAGACACAACGTTAATCTCTTACCAAGTGAGCCCAGAAGTTGCATGTACAAGCCATGACACGGCAACAATGAGTTTCACCGTAAGTTTTTCATTTGTATACGTACTTTCAACAGAGATGACCACGTCAGAAATGCCACTGGCACTCTATGGCAAGCAAAATGATACTCGTTGACATTTTATGTCCAAGGGACGTAATTCGTTTACGGGTAAATAGAAAAAATAGAGATAACGTTGCTCTTTCTGCGATCTGAGTGTCCAAATGGTTATTATTTATAAAGGTATTACGTATAGAATATGTACATTATTATCTGGCGTGTTGTAATGGTTGTTACTATGATACTTGTTATGATTATTGCAGCAAACCTGTATCAAGACACAACGGTAATCTCTTACCAAGTGAGCCCAGAAGTTGCATGTACAAGCCATGACACGGCAACAATGAGTTTCACCGTAAGTTTTTCATGTGTATACGTACTTTCAACAGAGATGACCACGTCAGAAATGCCACTGGCACTCTATGGCACGCAAAATGATACTCGTTGACATTTTATGTCCAAGGGACGTAATTCGTTTACGGGTAAATAGAAAAAATAGAGATAACGTTGCTCTTTCTGCGATCTGAGTGTCCAAATGGTTATTATTTATAAAGGTATTACGTAAAGAATATGTACATTATTATCTGGCGTGTTGTAATGGTTGTTACTATGATACTTGTTATGATTATTGCAGCAAACCTGTATCAAGACACAACGTTAATCTCTTACCATGTGAGCCCAGAAGTTGCATGTACAAGCCATGACACGGCAACAATGAGTTTCACCGTAAGTTTTTCATTTGTATACGTACTTTCAACAGAGATGACCACGTCAGAAATGCCACTGGCACTCTATGGCAAGCAAAATGATACTCGTTGACATTTTATGTCCAAGGGACGTAATTCGTTTACGGGTAAATAGAAAAAATAGAGATAACGTTGCTCTTTCTGCGATCTGAGTGTCCAAATGGTTATTATTTATAAAGGTATTACGTATAGAATATGTACATTATTATCTGGCGTGTTGTAATGGTTGTTACTATGATACTTGTTATGATTATTGCAGCAAACCTGTATCAAGACACAACGGTAATCTCTTACCAAGTGAGCCCAGAAGTTGCATGTACAAGCCATGACACGGCAACAATGAGTTTCACCGTAAGTTTTTCATTTGTATACGTACTTTCAACAGAGATGACCACGTCAGAAATGCCACTGGCACTCTATGGCACGCAAAATGATACTCGTTGACATTTTATGTCCAAGGGACGTAATTCGTTTACGGGTAAATAGTAAAAAATAGAGATAACGTTGCTCTTTCTGCGATCTGAGTGTCCAAATGGTTATTATTTATAAAGGTATTACGTATAGAATATGTACATTATTATCTGGCGTGTTGTAATGGTTGTTACTATGATACTTGTTATGATTATTGCAGCAAACCTGTATCAAGACACAACGTTAATCTCTTACCAAGTGAGCCCAGAAGTTGCATGTACAAGCCATGACACGGCAACAATGAGTTTCACCGTAAGTTTTTCATTTGTATACGAACTTTCAACAGAGATGACCACGTCAGAAATGCCACTGGCACTCTATGGCATGCAAAATGATACTCGTTGACATTTTATGTCCAAGGGACGTAATTCGTTTACGGGTAAATAGAAAAAATAGAGATAATGTTGCTCTTTCTGCGATCTGAGTGTCCAAATGGTTATTATTTATAAAGGTATTACGTAAAGAATATGTACATTATTATCTGGCGTGTTGTAATGGTTGTTACTATGATACTTGTTATGTTTATTGCAGCAAACCTGTATAAAGACACAACATTAATCTCTTACCAAGTGAGCCCAGAAGTTGCATGTACAAGCCATGACACGGCAACAATGTGTTTCACAGTAAGTTTTTCATTTGTATACGTACTTTCAACAGAGATGACCACGTCAGAAATGCCACTGGCAGTCTATGGCACGCAAAATGATACTCGTTGACATTTTATGTCCAAGGGACGTAATTCGTTTACGGGTAAATAGAAAAAATAGAGATAACGTTGCTCTTTCTGCGATCTGAGTGTCCAAATGGTTATTATTTATAAAGGTAATACGTAAATAATATGTACATTATTATCTGGCGTGTTGTAATGGTTGTTACTATGATACTTGTTATGATTATTGCAGCAAACCTGTATCAAGACACAACGTTAATCTCTTACCAAGTGAGCCCAGAAGTTGCATGTACAAGCCATGACACGGCAACAATGTGTTTCACAGTAAGTTTTTCATTTGTATACGTACTTTCAACAGAGATGACCACGTTAGAAATGCCACTGGCAGTCTATGGCACGCAAAATGATACTCGTTGACATTTTATGTCCAAGGGACGTAATTCGTTTACGTGTAAATAGAAAAAATAGAGATAACGTTGCTCTTTCTGCGATCTGAGTGTCCAAATGGTTATTATTTATAAAGGTATTACGTAAAGAATATGTACATTATTATCTGGCGTGTTGTAATGGTTGTTACTATGATACTTGTTATGATTATTGCAGCAAACCTGTATCAAGACACAACGTTAATCTCTTACCAAGTGAGCCAGAAGTAGCATGTACAAGCCCATGACACGGCAACAATGAGTTTCACCGTAAGTTTTTCATTTGTATACGTACTTTCAACAGAGATGACCACGTCAGAAATGCCACTGGCACTCTATGGCACGCAAAATGATACTCGTTGACATTTTATGTCCAAGTGACGTAATTCGTTTACGGGTAAATTGAAAAAATAGAGATAACGTTGCTCTTTCTGCGATCTGAGTGTCCAAATGGTTATTATTTATAAAGGTATTACGTATAGAATATGTACATTATTATCTGGCGTGTTGTAATGGTTGTTACTATGATACTTGTTATGATTATTGCAGCAAACCTGTATCAAGACACAACGTTAATCTCTTACCAAGTGAGCCCAGAAGTTGCATGTACAAGCCATGACACGGCAACAATGAGTTTCACCGTAAGTTTTTCATTTGTATACGTACTTTCAACAGAGATGACCACGTCAGAAATGCCACTGGCACTCTATTGCATGCAAAATGATACTCGTTGACATTTTATGTCCAAGGGACGTAATTCGTTTACGGGTAAATAGAAAAAATAGAGATAACGTTGCTCTTTCTGCGATCTGAGTGTCCAAATGGTTATTATTTATAAAGGTATTACGTATAGAATATGTACATTATTATCTGGCGTGTTGTAATGGTTGTTACTATGATACTTGTTATGATTATTGCAGCAAACCTGTATCAAGACACAACGTTAATCTCTTACCAAGTGAGCCCAGAAGTTGCATGTACAAGCCATGACACGGCAACAATGAGTTTCACCGTAAGTTTTTCATTTGTATACGTACTTTCAACAGAGATGACCACGTTAGAAATGCCACTGGCAGTCTATGGCACGCAAAATGATACTCGTTGACATTTTATGTCCAAGGGACGTAATTCGTTTACGTGTAAATAGAAAAAATAGAGATAACGTTGCTCTTTCTGCGATCTGAGTGTCCAAATGGTTATTATTTATAAAGGTATTACGTAAAGAATATGTACATTATTATCTGGCGTGTTGTAATGGTTGTTACTATGATACTTGTTATGATTATTGCAGCAAACCTGTATCAAGACACAACGTTAATCTCTTACCAAGTGAGCCCAGAAGTAGCATGTACAAGCCATGACACGGCAACAATGAGTTTCACCGTAAGTTTTTCATTTGTATACGTACTTTCAACAGAGATGACCACGTCAGAAATGCCACTGGCACTCTATGGCACGCAAAATGATACTCGTTGACATTTTATGTCCAAGTGACGTAATTCGTTTACGGGTAAATAGAAAAAATAGAGATAACGTTGCTCTTTCTGCGATCTGAGTGTCCAAATGGTTATTATTTATAAAGGTATTACGTATAGAATATGTACATTATTATCTGGCGTGTTGTAATGGTTGTTACTATGATACTTGTTATGATTATTGCAGCAAACCTGTATCAAGACACAACGTTAATCTCTTACCAAGTGATCCCAGAAGTTGCATGTACAAGCCATGACACGGCAACAATGAGTTTCACCGTAAGTTTTTCATTTGTATACGTACTTTCAACAGAGATGACCACGTCAGAAATGCCACTGGCACTCTATTGCATGCAAAATGATACTCGTTGACATTTTATGTCCAAGGGACGTAATTCGTTTACGGGTAAATAGAAAAAATAGAGATAACGTTGCTCTTTCTGCGATCTGAGTGTCCAAATGGTTATTATTTATAAAGGTATTACGTATAGAATATGTACATTATTATCTGGCGTGTTGTAATGGTTGTTACTATGATACTTGTTATGATTATTGCAGCAAACCTGTATCAAGACACAACGTTAATCTCTTACCAAGTGAGCCCAGAAGTTGCATGTACAAGCCATGACACGGCAACAATGAGTTTCACCGTAAGTTTTTCATTTGTATACGTACTTTCAACAGAGATGACCACGTCAGAAATGCCACTGGCACTCTATGGCATGCAAAATGATACTCGTTGACATTTTATGTCCAAGGGACGTAATTCGTTTACGGGTAAATAGAAAAAATAGAGAAAACGTTGCTCTTTCTGCGATCTGAGTGTCCAAATGGTTATTATTTATAAAGGTATTACGTATAGAATATGTACATTATTATCTGGCGTGTTGTAATGGTTGTTACTATGATACTTGTTATGATTATTGCAGCAAACCTGTATCAAGACACAACGTTAATCTCTTACCAAGTGAGCCCAGAAGTTGCATGTACAAGCCATGACACGGCAACAATGAGTTTCACCGTAAGTTTTTCATTTGTATACGTACTTTCAACAGAGATGACCACGTCAGAAATGCCACTGGCACTCTATGGCACGCAAAATGATACTCGTTGACATTTTATGTCCAAGGGACGTAATTCGTTTACTGGTAAATAGAAAAAATAGAGATAACGTTGCTCTTTCTGCGATCTGAGTGTCCAAATGGTTATTATTTATAAAGGCATTACGTATAGAATATGTACAATATTATCTGGCGTGTTGTTATGGTTGTTACTATGATACTTGTTATGATTATTGCAGCAAACCTGTATCAAGACACAACGTTAATCTCTTACCAAGTGAGCCCAGAATTTGCATGTACAAGCCATGACACGGCAACAATGAGTTTCACCGTAAGTTTTTCATTTGTATACGTACTTTCAACAGAGATGACCACGTCAGAAATGCCACTGGCAGTCTATGGCACGCAAAATGATACTCGTTGACATTTTATGTCCAAGGGACGTAATTCGTTTACGGGTAAATAGAAAAAATAGAGATAACGTTGCTCTTTCTGCGATCTGAGTGTCCAAATGGTTATTATTTATAAAGGTATTACGTATAGAATATGTACATTATTATCTGGCGTGTTGTAATGGTTGTTACTATGATACTTGTTATGATTATTGCAGCAAACCTGTATCAAGACACAACGTTAATCTCTTACCAAGTGAGCCCAGAAGCCATGACAAGGCAACAATGAGTTTCACCGTAAGTTTTTCATTTGTATACGTACTTTCAACAGAGATGACCACGTCAGAAATGCCACTGGCACTCTATGGCACGCAAAATGATACTCGTTGACATTTTATGTCCAAGGGACGTAATTCGTTTACGGGTAAATAGAAAAAATAGAGATAACGTTGCTCTTTCTGCGATCTGAGTGTCCAAATGGTTATTATTTATAAAGGTATTACGTATAGAATATGTACATTATTATCTGGCGTGTTGTAATGGTTGTTACTATGATAGTTGTTATGATTATTGCAGCAAACCTGTATCAAGACACAACGTTAATCTCTTACCGAGTGAGCCCAGAAGTTGCATGTACAAGCCATGACACGGCAACAATGAGTTTCACCGTAAGTTTTTCATTTGTATACGTACTTTCAACAGAGATGACCACGTCAGAAATGCCACTGGCACTCTATGGCACGCAAAATGATACTCGTTGACATTTTATGTCCAAGGGACGTAATTCGTTTACGGGTAAATAGAAAAAATAGAGATAACGTTGCTCTTTCTGCGATCTGAGTGTCCAAATGGTTATTATTTATAAAGGTATTACGTATAGAATATGTACAATATTATCTGGCGTGTTGTAATGGTTGTTACTATGATACTTGTTATGATTATTGCAGCAAACCTGTATCAAGACACAACGTTAATCTCTTACCAAGTGAGCCCAGAAGTTGCATGTACAAGCCATGAAACGGCAACAATGAGTTTCACCGTAAGTTTTTCATTTGTATACGTACTTTCAACAGAGATGACCACGTCAGAAATGCCACTGGCAGTCTATAGCACGCAAAATGATACTCGATGACATTTTATGTCCAAGGGACGTAATTCGTTTACGGGTAAATAGAAAAAATAGAGATAACGTTGCTCTTTCTGCGATCTGAGTGTCCAAATGGTTATTATTTATAAAGGTATTACGTATAGAATATGTACATTATTATCTGGCGTGTTGTAATGGTTGTTACTATGATACTTGTTATGATTATTGCAGCAAACCTGTATCAAGACACAACGTTAATCTCTTACCAAGTGAGCCCAAAAGTTGCATGTACAAGCCATGACACGGCAACAATGAGTTTCACCGTAAGTTTTTCATTTGTATACGTACTTTCAACAGAGATGACCACGTCAGAAATGCCACTGGCACTCTATGGCACGCAAAATGATACTCGTTGACATTTTATGTCCAAGGGACGTAATTCGTTTACGGGTAAATAGAAAAAATAGAGATAACGTTGCTCTTTCTGCGATCTGATTGTCCAAATGGTTATTATTTATAAAGGTATTACGTATAGAATATGTACATTATTATCTGGCATGTTGTAATGGTTGTTACTATGATACTTGTAATGATTATTGCAGCAAACCTGTATCAAGACACAACGTTAATCGCTTACCAAGTGAGCCCAGAAGTTGCATGTACAAGCCATGACACGGCAACAATGAGTTTCACCGTAAGTTTTTCATTTGTATACGTACTTTCAACAGAGATGACCACGTCAGAAATGCCACTGGCACTCTATGGCACGCAAAGTGATACTCGTTGACATTTTATGTCCAAGGGACGTAATTCGTTTACGGGTAAATAGAAAAAATAGAGATAACGTTGCTCTTTCTGCGATCTGAGTGTCCATATGGTTATTATTTATAAAGGTATTACGTATAGAATATGTACATTATTATCTGGCGTGTTGTAATGGTTGTTACTATGATACTTGTTATGATTATTGCAGCAAACCTGTATCAAGACACAACGCTAATCTCTTACCAAGTGAGTCCAGAAGTTGCATGTACAAGCAATGACACGGCAACAATGAGTTTCACCGTAAGTTTTTCATTTGTATACGTACTTTCAACAGAGATGACCACGTCAGAAATGCCACTGGCACTCTATGGCACGCAAAATGATACTCGTTGACATTTTATGTCCAAGGGACGTAATTCGTTTACGGGTAAATAGAAAAAATAGAGATAACGTTGCTCTTTCTGCGATCTGAGTGTCCAAATGGTTATTATTTATAAAGGTATTACGTATAGAATATGTACATTATTATCTGGCGTGTTGTAATGGTTGTTACTATGATACTTGTTATGATTATTGCAGCAAACCTGTATCAAGACACAACGTTAATCTCTTACCAAGTGAGCCCAGAAGTTGCATGTACAAGCCATGACACGGCAACAATGAGTTTCACCGTAAGTTTTTCATTTGTATACGTACTTTCAACAGAGATGACTACGTCAGAAATGCCACTGGCACTCTATGGCACGCAAAATGATACTCGTTGACATTTTATGTCCAAGGGACGTAATTCGTTTACGGGTAAATAGAAAAAATAGAGATAACGTAGCTCTTTCTGCGATCTGAGTGTCCAAATGGTTATTATTTATAAAGGTTTTACGTAAATAATATGTACATTATTATCTGGCGTGTTGTAATGGTTGTTACTATGATACTTGTTATGATTATTGCAGCAAACCTGTATCAAGACACAACGTTAATCTCTTACAAATGAGCCCAGAAGTTGCATGTACAAGCCATGACACGGCAACAATGAGTTTCAGCGTAAGTTTTTCATTTGTATACGTACTTTCAACAGAGATGACCACGTCAGAAATGCCACTGGCACTCTATGGCACGCAAAATGATACTCGTTGACATTGTATGTCCAAGGGACGTAATTCGTTTACGGGTAATTAGAAAAAATAGAGATAACGTTGCTCTTTCTGCGATCTGAGTGTCCAAATGGTTATTATTTATAAAGGTATTACGTATAGAATATGTACATTATTATCTGGCGTGTTGTAATGGTTGTTACTATGATACTTGTTATGATTATTGCAGCAAACCTGTATCAAGACACAACGCTAATCTCTTACCAAGTGAGCCCAGAAGTTGCATGTACAAGCAATGACACTGCAACAATGAGTTTCACCGTAAGTTTTTCATTTGTATACGTACTTTCAACAGAGATGACCACGTCAGAAATGCCACTGGCACTCTATGGCACGCAAAATGATACTCGTTGACATTTTATGTCCAAGGGACGTAATTCGTTTACGGGTAAATAGAAAAAATAGAGATAACGTTGCTCTTTCTGCGATCTGAGTGTCCAAATGGTTATTATTTATAAAGGTATTACGTATAGAATATGTACATTATTATCTGGCGTGTTGTAATGGTTGTTACTATGATACTTGTTATGATTATTGCAGCAAACCTGTATCAAGACACAACGTTAATCTCTTACCAAGTGAGCACAGAAGTTGCATGTACAAGCCATGACACGGCAACAATGAGTTTCACCGTAAGTTTTTCATTTGTATACGTACTTTCAACAGAGATGACTACGTCAGAAATGCCACTGGCACTCTATGGCACGCAAAATGATACTCGTTGACATTTTATGTCCAAGGGACGTAATTCGTTTACGGGAAAATAGAAAAAATAGAGATAACGTAGCTCTTTCTGCGATCTGAGTGTCCAAATGGTTATTATTTATAAAGGTTTTACGTAAATAATATGTACATTATTATCTGGCGTGTTGTAATGGTTGTTACTATGATACTTGTTATGATTATTGCAGCAAACCTGTATCAAGACACAACGTTAATCTCTTACCAAGTGAGCCCAGAAGTTGCATGTACAAGCCATGACACGGCAACAATGAGTTTCAGCGTAAGTTTTTCATTTGTATACGTACTTTCAACAGAGATGACCACGTCAGAAATGCCACTGGCACTCTATGGCACGCAAAATGATACTCGTTGACATTTTATGTCCAAGGGACGTAATTCGTTTACGGGTAATTAGAAAAAATAGAGATAACGTTGCTCTTTCTGCGATCTGAGTGTCCAAATGGTTATTATTTATAAAGGTATTACGTATAGAATATGTACATTATTATCTGGCGTGTTGTAATGGTTGTTACTATGATACTTGTTATGATTATTGCAGCAAACCTGTATCAAGACACAACGTTAATCTCTTACCAAGTGAGCCCAGAAGTTGCATGTACAAGCCATGACACGGCAACAATGAGTTTCACCGTAAGTTTTTCATTTGTATACGTACTTTCAACAGAGATGACTACGTCAGAAATGCCACTGGCACTCTATGGCACGCAAAATGATACTCGTTGACATTTTATGTCCAAGGGACGTAATTCGTTTACGGGTAAATAGAAAAAATAGAGATAACGTAGCTCTTTCTGCGATCTGAGTGTCCAAATGGTTATTATTTATAAAGGTTTTACGTAAATAATATGTACATTATTATCTGGCGTGTTGTAATGGTTGTTACTATGATACTTGTTATGATTATTGCAGCAAACCTGTATCAAGACACAACGTTAATCTCTTACCAAGTGAGCCCAGAAGTTGCATGTACAAGCCATGACACGGCAACAATGAGTTTCAGCGTAAGTTTTTCATTTGTATACGTACTTTCAACAGAGATGACCACGTCAGAAATGCCACTGGCACTCTATGGCACGCAAAATGATACTCGTTGACATTTTATGTCCAAGGGACGTAATTCGTTTACGGGTAATTAGAAAAAATAGAGATAACGTTGCTCTTTCTGCGATCTGAGTGTCCAAATGGTTATTATTTATAAAGGTATTACGTATAGAATATGTACATTATTATCTGGCGTGTTGTAATGGTTGTTACTATGATACTTGTTATGATTATTGCAGCAAACCTGTATCAAGACACAACGTTAATCTCTTACCAAGTGAGCCCAAAAGTTGCATGTACAAGCCATGACACGGCAACAATGAGTTTCACCGTAAGTTTTTCATTTGTATACGTACTTTCAACAGAGATGACCACGTCAGAAATGCCACTGGCACTCTATGGCACGCAAAATGATACTCGTTGACATTTTATGTCCAAGGGACGTAATTTGTTTACGGGTAAATAGAAAAAATAGAGATAACGTTGCTCTTTCTGCGATCTGATTGTCCAAATGGTTATTATTTATAAAGGTATTACGTATAGAATATGTACATTATTATCTGGCATGTTGTAATGGTTGTTACTATGATACTTGTAATGATTATTGCAGCAAACCTGTATCAAGACACAACGTTAATCGCTTACCAAGTGAGCCCAGAAGTTGCATGTACAAGCCATGACACGGCAACAATGAGTTTCACCGTAAGTTTTTCATTTGTATACGTACTTTCAACAGAGATGACCACGTCAGAAATGCCACTGGCACTCTATGGCACGCAAAATGATACTCGTTGACATTTTATGTCCAACTTAGATTTTTTTACGCGATCTGATAGGCCATATGATTATTATTCATAATAGTAATACTTATAGAATATGTACAATATTATCTGGCTTGTTGTTATGATTGTTAATATGACTATTGTTATAATTATTGCAGCAAACCTGTATCAAGACACAACGTTAATCGCTTCTCAAGTGAGCCCAGAAGTTGCATGTACAAGCCATGACAAGCCAACAATGCGTTCCACCGTAAGTTTTTCATATGTATACGCACTTTCAACAGATATGCACACATCAGAAATGAAACGTGCACTCTATGGCACGCAGAATGATACTTGTTGACATTTCATTGCCAAGGGACGTAATACGTGTACGGGAAAATAGGAGGAACAGAGATAACTTAGATTTTTACGCGATCTGATAGTACATATGATTATTATTCATAATAGTAATACGTAAAGAATATGTACAATATTATCTGGCTTGTTGTTATGATTGTTAATATGACTATTGTTATAATTATTGCAGCAAACCTGTATCAAGACACAACGTTAATCGCTTCTCAAGTGAGCCCAGAAGTTGCATGTACAAGCCATGACAAGCCAACAATGCGTTCCACCGTAAGTTTTTCATATGTATACGTACTTTCAACAGATATGCACAAGTCAGAAATGAAACGGGCACTCTATGGCACGCAGAATGATACTTGTTGACATTTCATTGCCAAGGGACGTAATACGTGTACGGGAAAATAGGACAAACAGAGATAACTTAGATTTTTACGCGATCTGATAGTACATATGATTATTATTAATAATAGTAATACGTATAGAATATGTACAATAGTATCTGGCTTGTTGTTATGATTGTTAATATGACTATTGTTATAATTATTGCAGCAAACCTGTATCAAGACACAATGTTAATCGCTTTTCAAGTGAGCCCAGAAGTTGCATGTACGAGCCATGACAAGCCAACAATGCGTTCCACCGTAAGTTTTTCATATGTATACGTACTTTCAACAGATATGCACACGTCAGAAATGAAACGTGCACTCTATGACACGCAGAATGATACTTGTTGACATTTCATTGCCAAGGGATGTAATCCGTGTACGGGGAAATAGGAGAAACAGAGATAACTTAGATTTTTACGCGATCTGATAGTACATATGATTATTATTCATAATAGTAATACGTATAGAATATGTACAATATTATCTGGCTTGTTGTTATGATTGTTAATATGACTATTGTTATAATTATTGCAGCAAACCTGTATCAAGACACAACGTTAATCTCTTACCAAGTGAGCCCAGAAGTTGCATGTACAAGCCATGACACGGCAACAATGAGTTTCACCGTAAGTTTTTCATTTGTATACGTACTTTCAACAGAGATGACTACGTCAGAAATGCCACTGGCACTCTATGGCACGCAAAATGATACTCGTTGACATTTTATGTCCAAGGGACGTAATTCGTTTACGGGTAAATAGAAACAATAGAGATAACGTAGCTCTTTCTGCGATCTGAGTGTCCAAATGGTTATTATTTATAAAGATTTTACGTAAATAATATGTACATTATTATCTGGCGTGTTGTAATGGTTGTTACTATGATACTTGTTATGATTATTGCAGCAAACCTGTATCAAGACACAACGTTAATCTCTTACCAAGTGAGCCCAGAAGTTGCATGTACAAGCCATGACACGGCAACAATGAGTTTTACCGTAAGTTTTTCATTTGTATACGTACTTTCAACAGAGATGACGACGTCAGAAATTGCCACTGGCACTCTATGGCACGCAAAATGATACTCGTTGACATTTTATGTCCAAGGGACGTAATTCGTTTACGGGTAAATAGAAAAAATAGAGATAACGTTGCTCTTTCTGCGATCTAAGTGTCCAAATGGTTATTATTTATAAAGGTATTACGTAAAGAATATGTGCATTATTATCTGGCGTGTTGTAATGGTTGTTACTATGATACTTGTTATGATTATTGCAGCAAACCTGTATCAAGACACAACGTTAATCTCTTACCAAGTGAGCCCAGAAGTTGCATGTACAAGCCATGACACGGCAACAATGAGTTTCACCGTAAGTTTTTCATTTGTATACGTACTTTCAACAGAGATGACCACGTCAGAAATGCCACTGGCACTCTATGGCACGCAAAATGATACTCGTTGACATTTTATGTCCAAGGGACGTAATTCGTTTACGGGTAAATAGAAAAAATAGAGATAACGTTGCTCTTTCTGCGATCTGAGTGTCCAAATGGTTATTATTTATAAAGGTATTACGTATAGAATATGTACATTATTATCTGGCGTGTTGTAATGGTTGTTACTATGATACTTGTTATGATTATTGCAGCAAACCTGTATCAAGACACAACGTTAATCTCTTACCAAGTGAGCCCAGAAGTTGCATGTACAAGCCATGACACGGCAACAATGAGTTTCACCGTAAGTTTTTCATTTGTATACGTACTTTCAACAGAGATGACCACGTCAGAAATGCCACTGGCACTCTATGGCACGCAAAATGATACTCGTTGACATTTTATGTCCAACTTAGATTTTTACGCGATCTGATAGGCCATATGATTATTATTCATAATAGTAATACTTATAGAATATGTACAATATTATCTGGCTTGTTGTTATGATTGTTAATATGACTATTGTTATAATTATTGCAGCAAACCTGTATCAAGACACAACGTTAATCGCTTCTCAAGTGAGCCCAGAAGTTGCATGTACAAGCCATGACAAGCCAACAATGCGTTCCACCGTAAGTTTTTCATATGTATACGCACTTTCAACAGATATGCACACATCAGAAATGAAACGTGCACTCTATGGCACGCAGAATGATACTTGTTGACATTTCATTGCCAAGGGACGTAATACGTGTACGGGAAAATAGGAGGAACAGAGTTAACTTAGATTTTAACGCGATCTGATAGTACATATGATTATTATTCATAATAGTAATACGTAAAGAATATGTACAATATTATCTGGCTTGTTGTTATGATTGTTAATATGACTATTGTTATAATTATTGCAGCAAACCTGTATCAAGACACAACGTTAATCGCTTCTCAAGTGAGCCCAGAAGTTGCATGTACAAGCCATGACAAGCGAACAATGCGTTCCACCGTAAGTTTTTCATATGTATACGTACTTTCAACAGATATGCACAAGTCAGAAATGAAACGGGCACTCTATGGCACGCAGAATGATACTTGTTGACATTTCATTGCCAAGGGACGTAATACGTGTACGGGAAAATAGGACAAACAGAGATAACTTAGATTTTTACGCGATCTGATAGTACATATGATTATTATTCATAATAGTAATACGTATAGAATATATACAATATTATCTGGCTTGTTGTTATGATTGTTAATATGACTATTGTTATAATTATTGCAGCAAACCTGTATCAAGACACAATGTTAATCGCTTTTCAAGTGAGCCCAGAAGTTGCATGTACGAGCCATGACAAGCCAACAATGCGTTCCACCGTAAGTTTTTCATATGTATACGTACTTTCAACAGATATGCACACGTCAGAAATGAAACGTGCACTCTATGACACGCAGAATGATACTTGTTGACATTTCATTGCCAAGGGATGTAATCCGTGTACGGGGAAATAGGAGCAACAGAGATAACTTAGATTTTTACGCGATCTGATAGTACATATGATTATTATTCATAATAGTAATACGTATAGAATATGTACAATATTATCTGGCTTGTTGTTATGATTGTTAATATGACTATTGTTATAATTATTGCAGCAAACCTGTATCAAGACACAACGTTAATCGCTTCTCAAGTGAGCCCAGAAGTTGCATGTACAAGCCATGACAAGCCAACAATGCGTTCCACCGTAAGTTTTTCATATGTATACGTACTTTCAACAGATATGCACAAGTCAGAAATGAAACGGGCACTCTATGGCACGCAGAATGATACTTGTTGACATTTCATTGCCAAGGGACGTAATACGTGTACAGGAAAATAGGAGCAACAGAGATAACTTAGATTTTTACGCGATCTGATAGTACATATGATTATTATTCATAATGGTAATACGTATAGAATATGTACAATATTATCTGGCTTGTTGTTATGATTGTTAATATGACTATTGTTATAATTATTGCAGCAAACCTGTATCAAGACACAACGTTAATCGCTTCTCAAGTGAGCCCAGAAGTTGCATGTACAAGCCATGACAAGCCAACAATGCGTTCCACCGTAAGTTTTTCATATGTATACGTACTTTCAACAGATATGGACAAGTCAGAAATGAAACGGGCACTCTATGGCACGCAGAATGATACTTGTTGACATTTCATTGCCAAGGGACGTAATACGTGTACGGGAAAATAGGACAAACAGAGATAACTTAGATTTTTACGCGATCTGATAGTACATATGATTATTATTCATAATAGTAATACGTATAGAATATGTACAATATTATCTGGCTTGTTGTTATGATTGTTAATATGACTATTGTTATAATTATTGCAGCAAACCTGTATCAAGACACAACGTTAATCGCTTCTCAAGTGAGCCCAGAAGTTGCATGTACAAGCCATGACAAGCCAACAATGCGTTCCACCGTAAGTTTTTCATATGTATACGTACTTTCAACAGATATGCACAAGTCAGAAATGAAACGGGCACTCTATGGCACGCAGAATGATACTTGTTGACATTTCATTGCCAAGGGACGTAATACGTGTACAGGAAAATAGGAGCAACAGAGATAACTTAGATTTTTACGCGATCTGATAGTACATATGATTATTATTCATAATGGTAATACGTATAGAATATGTACAATATTATCTGGCTTGTTGTTATGATTGTTAATATGACTATTGTTATAATTATTGCAGCAAACCTGTATCAAGACACAACGTTAATCGCTTTTCAAGTGAGCCCAGAAGTTGCATGTACAAGCCATGACAAGCCAACAATGCGTTCCACCGTAAGTTTTTCATATGTATACGTACTTTCAACAGATATGCACACGTCAGAAATGAAACGTGCACTCTATGGCACGCAGAATGATACTTGTTGACATTTCATTGCCAAGGGATGTAATACGTGTACGGGAAAATAGTACAAACAGAGATAACTTAGATTTTTACCCGATCTGATAGTACATATGATTATTATTCATAATAGTAATACGTAAAGAATAGGTACAATATTATCTGGCTTGTTGTTATGATTGTTAATATGACTATTGTTATAATTATTGCAGCAAACCTGTATCAAGACACAACGTTAATCGCTTTTCAAGTGAGCCCAGAAGTTGCATGTACAAGCCATGACAAGCCAACAATGCGTTCCACCGTAATTTTTTCATATGTATACGTACTTTCAACAGATATGCACTAGTCAGAAATGAAACGGGCACTCTATGGCACGCAGAATGATACTTGTTGACATTTTATTGCCAAGGGACGTAATACGTGTACGGGAAAATAGGACAAACAGAGATAACTTAGATTTTTACGCGATCTGATAGTACATATGATTATTATTCATAATAGTAATACGTATAGAATATGTACAATATTATCTGGCTTGTTGTTATGATTGTTAATATGACTATTGTTATAATTATTGCAGCAAACCTGTATCAAGACACAACGTTAATCGCTTTTCAAGTGAGCCCAGAAGTTGCATGTACAAGCCATGACAAGCCAACAATGCGTTCCACCGTAAGTTTTTCATATGTATACGTACTTTCAACAGATATGCACACGTCAGAAATGAAACGTGCACTCTATGGCACGCAGAATGATACTTGTTGACATTTCATTGCCAAGGGATGTAATCCGTGTACGGGGAAATAGGAGCAACAGAGATAACTTAGATTTTTACGCGATCTGATAGTACATATGATTATTATTCATAATAGTTATACGTATAGAATATGTACAATATTATCTGGCTTGTTGTTATGATTGTTAATATGACTATTGTTATAATTATTGCAGCAAACCTGTATCAAGACACAACGTTAATCGCTTCTCAAGTGAGCACAGAAGTTGCATGTACAAGCCATGACAAGCCAACAATGAGTTCCACCGTAAGTTTTTCATATGTATACGTACTTTCAACAGATATGCACAAGTCAGAAATGAAACGGGCACTCTATGGCACGCAGAATGATACTTGTTGACATTTCATTGCCAAGGGACGTAATACGTGTACGGGAAAATAGGACAAACAGAGATAACTTAGATTTTTACCCGATCTGATAGTACATATGATTATTATTCATAATAGTAATACGTATAGAATATGTACAATATTATCTGGCTTGTTGTTATGATTGTTAATATGAATATTGTTATAATTATTGCAGCAAACATGTATCAAGACACAACGTTAATCGCTTTTCAAGTGAGCCCAGAAGTTGCATGTACAAGCCATGACAAGCCAACAATGCGTTCCACCGTAAGTTTTTCATATGTATACGTACTTTCAACAGATATGCACTAGTCAGAAATGAAACGGGCACTCTATGGCACGCAGAATGATACTTGTTGACATTTCATTGCCAAGGGACGTAATACGTGTACGGGAAAATAGGACAAACAGAGATAACTTAGATTTTTACGCGATCTGATAGTACATATGATTATTATTCATAATAGTAATACGTATAGAATATGTACAATATTATCTGGCTTGTTGTTATGATTGTTAATATGACTATTGTTATAATTATTGCAGCAAACCTGTATCAAGACACAACGTTAATCGCTTTTCAAGTGAGCCCAGAAGTTGCATGTACAAGCCATGACAAGCCAACAATGCGTTCCAACGTAAGTTTTTCATATGTATACGTACTTTCAACAGATATGCACACGTCAGAAATGAAACGTGCACTCTATGGCACGCAGAATGATACTTGTTGACATTTCATTGCCAAGGGATGTAATCCGTGTACGGGGAAATAGGAGCAACAGAGATAACTTAGATTTTTACGCGATCTGATAGTACATATGATTATTATTCATAATAGTTATACGTATAGAATATGTACAATATTATCTGGCTTGTTGTTATGATTGTTAATATGACTATTGTTATAATTATTGCAGCAAACCTGTATCAAGACACAACGTTAATCGCTTCTCAAGTGAGCCCAGAAGTTGCATGTACAAGCCATGACAAGCCAACAATGCGTTCCACCGTAAGTTTTTCATATGTATACGTACTTTCAACAGATATGCACTAGTCAGAAATGAAACGGGCACTCTATGGCACGCAGAATGATACTTGTTGACATTTCATTGCCAAGGGACGTAATACGTGTACGGGAAAATAGGACAAACAGAGATAACTTAGATTTTTACGCGATCTGATAGTACATATGATTATTATTCATAATAGTAATACGTATAGAATATGTACAATATTATCTGGCTTGTTGTTATGATTGTTAATATGACTATTGTTATAATTATTGCAGCAAACCTGTATCAAGACACAACGTTAATCGCTTTTCAAGTGAGCCCAGAAGTTGCATGTACAAGCCATGACAAGCCAACAATGCGTTCCAACGTAAGTTTTTCATATGTATACGTACTTTCAACAGATATGCACACGTCAGAAATGAAACGTGCACTCTATGGCACGCAGAATGATACTTGTTGACATTTCATTGCCAAGGGATGTAATCCGTGTACGGGGAAATAGGAGCAACAGAGATAACTTAGATTTTTACGCGATCTGATAGTACATATGATTATTATTCATAATAGTAATACGTATAGCATATGTACAATATTATCTGGCTTGTTGTTATGATTGTTAATATGACTATTGTTATAATTATTGCAGCAAACCTGTATCAAGACACAACGTTAATCGCTTCTCAAGTGAGCCCAGAAGTTGCATGTACAAGCCATGACAAGCCAACAATGCGTTCCACCGTAAGTTTTTCATATGTATACGTACTTTCAACAGATATGCACAAGTCAGAAATGAAACGGGCACTCTATGGCACGCAGAATGATACTTGTTGACATTTCATTGCCAAGGGACGTAATACGTGTACAGGAAAATAGGAGCAACAGAGATAACTTAGATTTGTACGCGATCTGATAGTACATATGATTATTATTCATAATGGTAATACGTATAGAATATGTACAATATTATCTGGCTTGTTGTTATGATTGTTAATATGACTATTGTTATAATTATTGCAGCAAACCTGTATCAAGACACAACGTTAATCGCTTTTCAAGTGAGCCCAGAAGTTGCATGTACAAGCCATGACAAGCCAACAATGCGTTCCACCGTAAGTTTTTCATATGTATACGTACTTTCAACAGATATGCACACGTCAGAAATGAAACGTGCACTCTATGGCACGCAGAATGATACTTGTTGACATTTCATTGCCAAGGGATGTAATCCGTGTACGGGGAAATAGGAGCAACAGAGATAACTTAGATTTTTACGCGATCTGATAGTACATATGATTATTATTCATAATAGTAATACGTATAGAATATGTACAATATTATCTGGCTTGTTGTTATGATTGTTAATATGACTATTGTTATAATTATTGCAGCAAACCTGTATCAAGACACAACGTTAATCGCTTCTCAAGTGAGCACAGAAGTTGCATGTACAAGCCATGACAAGCCAACAATGAGTTCCACCGTAAGTTTTTCATATGTATACGTACTTTCAACAGATATGCACAAGTCAGAAATGAAACGTGCACTCTATGACACGCAGAATGATACTTGTTGACATTTCATTGCCAAGGGACGTAATACGTGTACAGGAAAATAGGAGCAACAGAGATAACTTAGATTTTTACGCGATCTGATAGTACATATGATTATTATTCATAATGGTAATACGTATAGAATATGTACAATATTATCTGGCTTGTTGTTATGATTGTTAATATGACTATTGTTATAATTATTGCAGCAAACCTGTATCAAGACACAACGTTAATCGCTTCTCAAGTGAGCACAGAAGTTGCATGTACAAGCCATGACAAGCCAACAATGAGTTCCACCGTAAGTTTTTCATATGTATACGTACTTTCAACAGATATGCACAAGTCAGAAATGAAACGGGCACTCTATGGCACGCAGAATGATACTTGTTGACATTTCATTGCCAAGGGACGTAATACGTGTACGGGAAAATAGGACAAACAGAGATAACTTAGATTTTTACCCGATCTGATAGTACATATGATTATTATTCATAATAGTAATACGTATAGAATATGTACAATATTATCTGGCTTGTTGTTATGATTGTTAATATGACTATTGTTATAATTATTGCAGCAAACATGTATCAAGACACAACGTTAATCGCTTTTCAAGTGAGCCCAGAAGTTGCATGTACAAGCCATGACAAGCCAACAATGCGTTCCACCGTAAGTTTTTCATATGTATACGTACTTTCAACAGATATGCACTAGTCAGAAATGAAACGGGCACTCTATGGCACGCAGAATGATACTTGTTGACATTTCATTGCCAAGGGACGTAATACGTGTACGGGAAAATAGGACAAACAGAGATAACTTAGATTTTTACGCGATCTGATAGTACATATGATTATTATTCATAATAGCAATACGTATAGAATATGTACAATATTATCTGGCTTGTTGTTATGATTGTTAATATGACTATTTTTATAATTATTGCAGCAAACCTGTATCAAGACACAACGTTAATCGCTTTTCAAGTGAGCCCAGAAGTTGCATGTACAAGCCATGACAAGCCAACAATGCGTTCCAACGTAAGTTTTTCATATGTATACGTACTTTCAACAGATATGCACACATCAGAAATGAAACGTGCACTCTATGGCACGCAGAATGATACTTGTTGACATTTCATTGCCAAGGGATGTAATCCGTGTACGGGGAAATAGGAGCAACAGAGATAACTTAGATTTTTACGCGATCTGATAGTACATATGATTATTATTCATAATAGTAATACGTATAGAATATGTACAATATTATCTGGCTTGTTGTTATGATTGTTAATATGACTATTGTTATAATTATTGCAGCAAACCTGTATCAAGACACAACGTTAATCGCTTCTCAAGTGAGCACAGAAGTTGCATGTACAAGCCATGACAAGCCAACAATGAGTTCCACCGTAAGTTTTTCATATGTATACGAACTTTCAACAGATATGCACAAGTCAGAAATGAAACGGGCACTCTATGGCACGCAGAATGATACTTGTTGACATTTCATTGCCAAGGGACGTAATACGTGTACGGGAAAATAGGAGAAACAGAGATAACTTAGATTTTTACCCGATCTGATAGTACATATGATTATTATTCATAATAGTAATACGTATAGAATATGTACAATATTATCTGGCTTGTTGTTATGATTGTTAATATGACTATTGTTATAATTATTGCAGCAAACCTGTATCAAGACACAATGTTAATCGCTTTTCAAGTGAGCCCAGAAGTTGCATGTACGAGCCATGACAAGCCAACAATGCGTTCCACCGTAAGTTTTTCATATGTATACGTACTTTCAACAGATATGCACACGTCAGAAATGAAACGTGCACTCTATGACACGCAGAATGATACTTGTTGACATTTCATTGCCAAGGGATGTAATCCGTGTACGTGGAAATAGGAGCAACAGAGATAACTTAGATTTTTACGCGATCTGATAGTACATATGATTATTATTCATAATAGTAATACGTATAGCATATGTACAATATTATCTGGCTTGTTGTTATGATTGTTAATATGACTATTGTTATAATTATTGCAGCAAACCTGTATCAAGACACAACGTTAATCGCTTCTCAAGTGAGCCCAGAAATTGCATGTACAAGCCATGACAAGCCAACAATGCGTTCCACCGTATGTTTTTCGTATGTATACGTACTTTCAACAGATATGCACAAGTCAGAAATGAAACGGGCACTCTATGGCACGCAGAATGATACTTGTTGACATTTCATTGCCAAGGGACGTAATACGTGTACAGGAAATTACGAGCGACAGAGATAACTTAGATTTGTACGCGATCTGATAGTACATATGATTATTATTCATAATGGTAATACGTATAGAATATGTACAATATTATCTGGCTTGTTGTTATGATTGTTAATATGACTATTGTTATAATTATTGCAGCAAACCTGTATCAAGACACAACGTTAATCGCTTTTCAAGTGAGCCCAGAAGTTGCATGTACAAGCCATGACAAGCCAACAATGCGTTCCACCGTAAGTTTTTCATATGTATACGTACTTTCAACAGATATGCACACGTCAGAAATGAAACGTGCACTCTATGGCACGCAGAATGATACTTGTTGACATTTCATTGCCAAGGGATGTAATCCGTCTACGGGGAAATAGGAGCAACAGAGATAACTTAGATTTTTACGCGATCTGATAGTACATATGATTATTATTCATAATAGTAATACGTATAGAATATGTACAATATTATCTGGCTTGTTGTAATGATTGTTAATATGACTATTGTTATAATTATTGCAGCAAACCTGTATCAAGACACAACGTTAATCGCTTCTCAAGTGAGCACAGAAGTTGCATGTACAAGCCATGACAAGCCAACAATGAGTTCCACCGTAAGTTTTTCATATGTATACGTACTTTCAACAGATATGCACAAGTCAGAAATGAAACGTGCACTCTATGACACGCAGAATGATACTTGTTGACATTTCATTGCCAAGGGACGTAATACGTGTACGGGAAAATAGGACAAACAGAGATAACTTAGATTTTTACCCGATCTGATAGTACATATGATTATTATTCATAATAGTAATACGTATAGAATATGTACAATATTATCTGGCTTGTTGTTATGATTGTTAATATGACTATTGTTATAATTATTGCAGCAAACCTGTATCAAGACACAATGTTAATCGCTTTTCAAGTGAGCCCAGAAGTTGCATGTACGAGCCATGACAAGCCAACAATGCGTTCCACCGTAAGTTTTTCATATGTATACGTACTTTCAACAGATATGCACACGTCAGAAATGAAACGTGCACTCTATGACACGCAGAATGATACTTGTTGACCTTTCATTGCCAAGGGATGTAATCCGTGTACGGGGAAATAGGAGCAACAGAGATAACTTAGATTTTTACGCGATCTGATAGTACATATGATTATTATTCATAATAGTAATACGTATAGAATATGTACAATATTATCTGGCTTGTTGTTATGATTGTTAATATGACTATTGTTATAATTATTGCAGCAAACCTGTATCAAGACACAACGTTAATCGCTTCTCAAGTGAGCCCAGAAGTTGCATGTACAAGCCATGACAAGCCAACAATGCGTTCAACCGTAAGTTTTTCATATGTATACGTACTTTCAACAGATATGCACAAGTCAGAAATGAAACGGGCACTCTATGGCACGCAGAATGATACTTGTTGACATTTCATTGCCAAGGGACGTAATACGTGTACAGGAAAATAGGAGCACCAGAGATAACTTAGATGTGTACGCGATCTGATAGTACATATGATTATTATTCATAATGGTAATACGTATAGAATATGTACAATATTATCTGGCTTGTTGTTATGATTGTTAATATGACTATTGTTATAATTATTGCAGCAAACCTGTATCAAGACACAACGTTAATCGCTTTTCAAGTGAGCCCAGAAGTTGCATGTACAAGCCATGACAAGCCAACAATGCGTTCCACCGTAAGTTTTTCATATGTATACGTACTTTCAACAGATATGCACACGTCAGAAATGAAACGTGCACTCTATGGCACGCAGAATGATACTTGTTGACATTTCATTGCCAAGGGATGTAATCCGTGTACGGGGAAATAGGAGCAACAGAGATAACTTAGATTTTTACGCGATCTGATAGTACATATGATTATTATTCATAATAGTAATACGTATAGAATATGTACAATATTATCTGGCTTGTTGTTATGATTGTTAATATGACTATTGTTATAATTATTGCAGCAAACCTGTATCAAGACACAACGTTAATCGCTTTTCAAGTGAGCCCAGAAATTGCATGTACAAGCCATGACATGCCAACAATGCGTTCCACCGTAAGTTTTTCATATGTATACGTACTTTCAACAGATATGCACACGTCAGAAATGAAACGTGCACTCTATGGCACGCAGAATGATACTTGTTGACATTTCATTGCCAAGGGATGTAATCCGTGTACGGGGAAATAGGAGCAACAGAGATAACTTAGATTTTTACGCGATCTGATAGTACATATGATTATTATTCATAATAGTAATACGTATAGAATATGTACAATATTATCTGGCTTGTTGTTATGATTGTTAATATGACTATTGTTATAATTATTGCAGCAAACCTGTCTCAAGACACAACGTTAATCGCTTCTCAAGTGAGCACAGAAGTTGCATGTACAAGCCATGACAAGCCAACAATGAGTTCCAACGTAAGTTTTTCATATGTATACGTACTTTCAACAGATATGCACAAGTCAGAAATGAAACGGGCACTCTATGGCACGCAGAATGATACTTGTTGACATTTCATTGCCAAGGGACGTAATACGTGTACGGGAAAATAGGAGCAACAGAGATAACTTAGATTTTTACCCGATCTGATAGTACATATGATTATTATTCATAATAGTAATACGTATAGAATATGTACAATATTATCTGGCTTGTTGTTATGATTGTTAATATGACTATTGTTATAATTATTGCAGCAAACCTGTATCAAGACACAACGTTAATCGCTTCTCAAGTGAGCACAGAAGTTGCATGTACAAGCCATGACAAGCCAACAATTAGTTCCACCGTAAGTTTTTCATATGTATACGTACTTTCAACAGATATGCACAAGTCAGAAATGAAACGGGCACTCTATGGCACGCAGAATGATACTTGTTGACATTTCATTGCCAAGGGACGTAATACGTGTACGGGAAAATAGGACAAACAGAGATAACTTAGATTTTTACCCGATCTGATAGTACATATGATTATTATTCATAATAGTAATACGTATAGAATATGTACAATATTATCTGGCTTGTTGTTATGATTGTTAATATGACTATTGTTATAATTATTGCAGCAAACCTGTATCAAGACACAATGTTAATCGCTTTTCAAGTGAGCCCAGAAGTTGCATGTACGAGCCATGACAAGCCAACAATGCGTTCCACCGTAAGTTTTTCATATGTATACGTACTTTCAACAGATATGCACACGTCAGAAATGAAACGTGCACTCTATGACACGCAGAATGATACTTGTTGACCTTTCATTGCCAAGGGATGTAATCCGTGTACGGGGAAATAGGAGCAACAGAGATAACTTAGATTTTTACGCGATCTGATAGTACATATGATTATTATTCATAATAGTAATACGTATAGAATATGTACAATATTATCTGGCTTGTTGTTATGATTGTTAATATGACTATTGTTATAATTATTGCAGCAAACCTGTATCAAGACACAACGTTAATCGCTTCTCAAGTGAGCCCAGAAGTTGCATGTACAAGCCATGACAAGCCAACAATGCGTTCCACCGTAAGTTTTTCATATGTATACGTACTTTCAACAGATATGCACAAGTCAGAAATGAAACGGGCACTCTATGGCACGCAGAATGATACTTGTTGACATTTCATTGCCAAGGGACGTAATACGTGTACAGGAAAATAGGAGCACCAGAAATAACTTAGATTTGTACGCGATCTGATAGTACATATGATTATTATTCATAATGGTAATACGTATAGAATATGTACAATATTATCTGGCTTGTTGTTATGATTGTTAATATGACTATTGTTATAATTATTGCAGCAAACCTGTATCAAGACACAACGTTAATCGCTTTTCAAGTGAGCCCAGAAGTTGCATGTACAAGCCATGACAAGCCAACAATGCGTTCCACCGTAAGTTTTTCATATGTATACGTACTTTCAACAGATATGCACACGTCAGAAATGAAACGTGCACTCTATGGCACGCAGAATGATACTTGTTGACATTTCATTGCCAAGGGATGTAATCCGTGTACGGGGAAATAGGAGCAACAGAGATAACTTAGATTTTTACGCGATCTGATAGTACATATGATTATTATTCATAATAGTAATACGTATAGAATATGTACAATATTATCTGGCTTGTTGTTATGATTGTTAATATGACTATTGTTATAATTATTGCAGCAAACCTGTATCAAGACACAACGTTAATCGCTTTTCAAGTGAGCCCAGAAGTTGCATGTACAAGCCATGACATGCCAACAATGCGTTCCACCGTAAGTTTTTCATATGTATACGTACTTTCAACAGATATGCACACGTCAGAAATAAAACGTGCACTCTATGGCACGCAGAATGATACTTGTTGACATTTCATTGCCAAGGGATGTAATCCGTGTACGGGGAAATAGGAGCAACAGAGATAACTTAGATTTTTACGCGATCTGATAGTACATATGATTATTATTCATAATAGTAATACGTATAGAATATGTACAATATTATCTGGCTTGTTGTTATGATTGTTAATATGACTATTGTTATAATTATTGCAGCAAACCTGTCTCAAGACACAACGTTAATCGCTTTTCAAGTGAGCCCAGAAGTTGCATGTACAAGCCATGACAAGCCAACAATGCGTTCCACCGTAAGTTTTTCATATGTATACGTACTTTCAACAGATATGCACTAGTCAGAAATGAAACGGGCACTCTATGGCACGCAGAATGATACTTGTTGACATTTCATTGCCAAGGGACGTAATACGTGTACGGGAAAATAGGACAAACAGAGATAACTTAGATTTTTACGCGATCTGATAGTACATATGATTATTATTCATAATAGTAATACGTATAAAATATGTACAATATTATCTGGCTTGTTGTTATGATTGTTAATATGACTATTGTTATAATTATTGCAGCAAACCTGTATCAAGACACAACGTTAATCGCTTTTCAAGTGAGCCCAGAAGTTGCATGTACAAGCCATGACAAGCCAACAATGAGTTCCAACGTAAGTTTTTCATATGTATACGTACTTTCAACAGATATGCACACGTCAGAAATGAAACGTGCACTCTATGGCACGCAGAATGATACTTGTTGACATTTCATTGCCAAGGGATGTAATCCGTGTACGGGGCAATAGGAGCAACAGAGATAACTTAGATTTTTACGCGATCTGATAGTACATATGATTATTATTCATAATAGTAATACGTATAGAATGTGTACAATATTATCTGGCTTGTTGTTATGATTGTTAATATGACTATTGTTATAATTATTGCAGCAAACCTGTATCAAGACACAACGTTAATCGCTTCTCAAGTGAGCACAGAAGTTGCATGTACAAGCCATGACAAGCCAACAATGAGTTCCACCGTAAGTTTTTCATATGTATACGTACATTTTTAACAGATATGCACAAGTCAGAAATGAAACGGGCACTCTATGGCACGCAGAATGATACTTGTTGACATTTCATTGCCAAGGGACGTAATACGTGTACGGGAAAATAGGAGAAACAGAGATAACTTAGATTTTTACCCGATCTGATAGTACATATGATTATTATTCATAATAGTAATACGTATAGAATATGTACAATATTATCTGGCTTGTTGTTATGATTGTTAATATGACTATTGTTATAATTATTGCAGCAAACCTGTATCAAGACACAACGTTAATCGCTTTTCAAGTGAGCCCAGAAGTTGCATGTACAAGCCATGACAAGCCAACAATGCGTTCCACCGTAAGTTTTTCATATGTATACGCACTTTCAACAGATATGCACACATCAGAAATGAAACGTGCACTCTATGGCACGCAGAATGATACTTGTTGACATTTCATTGCCAAGGGACGTAATACGTGTACGGGAAAATAGGACAAACAGAGATAACTTAGATTTTTACGCGATCTGATAGTACATATGATTATTATTCATAATAGTAATACGTAAAGAATAGGTACAATATTATCTGGCTTGTTGTTATGATTGTTAATATGACTATTGTTATAATTATTGCAGCAAACCTGTATCAAGACACAACGTTAATCGCTTCTCAAGTGAGCCCAGAAGTTGCATGTACAAGCCATGACAAGCCAACAATGCGTTCCACTGTAAGTTTTTCATATGTATACGTACTTTCAACAGATATGCACTAGTCAGAAATGAAACGGGCACTCTATGGCACGCAGAATGATACTTGTTGACATTTCATTGCCAAGGGACGTAATACGTGTACGGGAAAATAGGACAAACAGAGATAACTTAGATTTTTACGCGATCTGATAGTACATATGATTATTATTCATAATAGTAATACGTATAGAATATGTACAATATTATCTGGCTTGTTGTTATGATTGTTAATATGACTATTGTTATAATTATTGCAGCAAACCTGTATCAAGACACAACGTTAATCGCTTCTCAAGTGAGCCCAGAAGTTGCATGTACAAGCCATGACAAGCCAACAATGCGTTCCACCGTAAGTTTTTCATATGTATACGTACTTTCAACAGATATGCACAAGTCAGAAATGAAGGTCATTTTTGCTTTCATTGTATTGTTAATATGGGAGAAAAGAGGATTTTTATTCACCGCTTGTGAATATCCTTTTTTTCGAAGGTGTCGTTTAAGGCTAGAAAGAAGTCCTCGAATGCTTGAAGGCTCATACTCGCTGTGATCACTTTTTTTTACCACTGCTAAGAAATTTCCAAATAATTGGTCAAGTTCAGGGATGTCAAGCTGTTCAACAGGCCTGTCTTCTCCTTGTTCATTGGAAAATTGGCGAAATAATTTCATATCTGCCTGTGTCTTTCTCCTGGTGTTTCCGTTTTCCTGTGCATTTATGAATTCTTGTATTTTCTCAGGGTTGACAGCTTCAAACCGTGATTTTTGTTCATTTCCTATCTGTTTCCTTATTGGCATAATTAAATTTGATGCCTCAGACACAGGTTGATTACTGTTTTGTACTTCATCACACTCAGACCCAGCTAACATTGCATTTAATTCAGCCCAGGCGTATTCATCTAAAAAATCAGCCATTTTTGTCTGTTGCAGACGACAACAATTGCAATAACAACAACAACAACAACATTGATAAACAATTCATATAAAGTTAACAACAGATGTTATAAAAGTTCATTGTTTTTATTTTAATGAGTTTTAATCATTATCACACATAATAATAAATTTGTTTAGGAAAAAAAAAATGTGAGCAGAGAAACATTATTCTATTCTGTTCAATTCATAAGGGAGACAAAATGAAGGAGTGGATTGTTTTGTGTTTTTCTTCAGATCATCAAGGAATCAGCAGACCATTATACATTCTTGCTATTTTTATCAGTGCCTGATCTGTGATTTTTACAAGATCAGTTCTGATAAAGAATTTGTTATGGTTTTGCAAATCATCAAATGGAGAATTATACAGCCAGTGGGGACACCAGTCAAAAGGATTCAACCTAAGTTTGTACACAATTTTGTGGAATTAAAAAAAAAATGACACAGGCTATATAGTCTGTATGTATAATCTATATGAATGTTTGTATACAGAAGAAATTAAAAAATATTTTAACTTTAAACCAGTGTGTTTTTTAACAAATATGTTAAGAAAGTAGTTCCGGCAAAGTTATATCATCACTAGTGATGATATAAAAAAGTCATATCGTCACTAGTGACGATATAACTTTTTTTGTGTGATACTAAAATTACGTCATTCATAGTTCAATGTAAATTTATGACAGTTATATAATAAATATTCTTACACATATATTCCGTTCTTACACATATATATTCAGTTCTTACACATATATATTCCGTTCTTACACATATATATTCCGTTCTTATGCATATATATTCAGTTCTTACGCATATATATTCCGTTCTTACGCATATATATTCAGTTCTTACACATATATGTTCCGTTCTTACACATATATATTCACTTCTTACACATATATATTCCGTTCTTACACATATATATTCCGTTCTTACACATATATATTCCGTTCCTACACATATATATTCCGTTCTTACACATATATATTCCGTTCTTACGCATATATATTCAGTTCTTACGCATATATATTCAGTTCTTACGCATATATATTCAGTTCTTACACATATATATTCAGTTCTTACGCATATATATTCTGTTCTTACACATATATATTCCTTTCTTACACGTATATATTCCGTTCTTACACATATATATTCCGTTCTTACACATATATATTCCGTTCTTACACATATATTCCGTTCTTACTCATATATATTCAGTTATTTTGCATATATATTCAGTTTTACGCATATATATTCAATTCTTACGCATATATATTCAGTTCTTACACATATATATTCAGTTCTTTAACATATATATTCAGTTCTTACGCATATATATTCCGTTCTTAGACATATATATTCCGTTCTTACTCATATATATTCTTACACATATATTCCGTTCTTACACATATATATTCAGTTCTTACACATATATATTCAGTTCTTACACATATATATTCAGTTGTTACACATATATATTCCGTTCTTACACATATATATTCCGTTCTTACACGTACATATTCCGTTCTTACGCATATATATTTCGTTCTTACGCATATATGTTCAGTATTACGCATATATATTCAGTTCTTACGCGTATATATTCCTATCTTACACATATATATTCCGTTCTTACGCATATATATTCTTACACATATATTCCGTTCTTACACATATATATTCCGTTCTAACGCATATATATTCCGTTCTTACACGTATATATTCCGTTCTTACACATATACTCCGTTCTTACGCATATATATTCCGTTATTTTGCATATATATCCAGTTTTCGCATATATATTCAGTTCTTACGCATATATATATTCAGTTCTTACGCATATATATTCAGTTCTTACGCATATATATTCAGTTCGAACGCATATATATTCAGTTCTTACACATATATATTCAGTTCTTACGCATATATATTCTGTTCTTACACATATATATTCCGTTCTTACACGTATACATTCCGTTCTTACACATATATATTCCGTTCTTACACATATATATTCCGTTCTTGCACATATATATCGTTCTTACTCATATATATTCCGTTATTTTGCATATATATTCAGTTTTACGCATATATGTTCAATTCTTACGCATATATATTCAGTTCTTACACATATATATTCAGTTCTTACACATATATATTCAGTTCTTATGCATATATATTCCGTTCTAGGACATATATATTCCGTTCTTACTCATATACATTCAATTCTTACACATATATATTCAGTTCTTACACATATATATTCAGTTGTTACACATATATATTCCGTTCTTACACATATATATTCCGTTCTTACACGTACATATTCAGTTCTTACGCATATATATTTCGTTCTTACGCATATATGTTCAGTATTACGCATATATATTCAGTTCTTACGCGTATATATTCCGTTCTTACACATATATATTCCGTTCTTACGCATATATATTCTTACACATATATTCCATTCTTACACATATATATTCCGTTCTAACGCATATATATTCCGTTCTTACACATATATATTCAGTTCTTACACATATATATTCAGTTCTTACACATATATATTCAGTTGTTACACATATATATTCCGTTATTACACATATATATTCCGTTCTTACACGTACATATTCCGTTCTTACGCATATATATTTCGTTCTTACGCATATATGTTCAGTATTACGCATATATATTCAGTTCTTACGCGTATATATTCCGTTCTTACACATATATATTCCGTTCTTACGCATATATATTCTTACACATATATTCCGTTCTTACACATATATATTCCGTTCTAACGCATATATGTTCCGTTCTTACACATATATATTCACTTCTTACACATATATATTCCGTTCTTACACATATATATTCCGTTCTTACACATATATATTCCGTTCCTACACATATATATTCCGTTCTTACACATATATATTCCGTTCTTACGCATATATATTCAGTTCTTACTCATATATATTCAGTTCTTACGCATATATATTCAGTTCTTACACATATATATTCAGTTCTTACGCATATATATTCTGTTCTTACACATATATATTCCTTTCTTACACGTATATATTCCGTTCTTACACATATATATTCCGTTCTTACAAATATATATTCCGTTCTTACACATATATTCCGTTCTTACTCATATATATTCAGTTATTTTGCATATATATTCAGTTTTACGCATATATATTCAATTCTTACGCATATATATTCAGTTCTTACACATATATATTCAGTTCTTCAACATATATATTCAGTTCTTACGCATATATATTCCGTTCTTAGACATATATATTCCGTTCTTACTCATATATATTCTTACACATATATTCCGTTCTTACACATATATATTCAGTTCTTACACATATATATTCAGTTCTTACACATATATATTCAGTTGTTACACATATATATTCCGTTCTTACACATATATATTCCGTTCTTACACGTACATATTCCGTTCTTACGCATATATATTTCGTTCTTACGCATATATGTTCAGTATTACGCATATATATTCAGTTCTTACGCGTATATATTCCTATCTTACACATATATATTCCGTTCTTACGCATATATATTCTTACACATATATTCCGTTCTTACACATATATATTCCGTTCTAACGCATATATATTCCGTTCTTACACGTATATATTCCGTTCTTACACATATACTCCGTTCTTACGCATATATATTCCGTTATTTTGCATATATATCCAGTTTTCGCATATATATTCAGTTCTTACGCATATATATATTCAGTTCTTACGCATATATATTTAGTTCTTACGCATATATATTCAGTTCGAACGCATATATATTCAGTTCTTACACATATATATTCAGTTCTTACGCATATATATTCTGTTCTTACACATATATATTCCGTTCTTACACGTATACATTCCGTTCTTACACATATATATTCCGTTCTTACACATATATATTCCGTTCTTGCACATATATATCGTTCTTACTCATATATATTCCGTTATTTTGCATATATATTCAGTTTTACGCATATATGTTCAATTCTTACACATATATATTCAGTTCTTACACATATATATTCAGTTCTTATGCATATATATTCCGTTCTAGGACATATATATTCCGTTCTTACTCATATACATTCAGTTCTTACACATATATATTCAGTTCTTACACATATATATTCAGTTGTTACACATATATATTCCGTTCTTACACATATATATTCCGTTCTTACACGTACATATTCCGTTCTTACGCATATATATTTCGTTCTTACGCATATATGTTCAGTATTACGCATATATATTCAGTTCTTACGCGTATATATTCCGTTCTTACACATATATATTCCGTTCTTACGCATATATATTCTTACACATATATTCCGTTCTTACACATATATATTCCGTTCTAACGCATATATATTCCGTTCTTACACATATATATTCAGTTCTTACACATATATATTTCAGTTCTTACACATATATTTCAGTTGTTACACATATATATTCCGTTATTACACATATATATTCCGTTCTTACACGTACATATTCCGTTCTACGCATATATATTTCGTTCTTACGCATATATGTTCAGTATTACGCATATATATTCAGTTCTTACGCGTATATATTCCGTTCTTACACATATATATTCCGTTCTTACGCATATATATTCTTACACATATATTCCGTTTCTGACACATATATATTCCGTTCTAACGCATATATATTCCGTTCTTACACATATATATTCAGTTCTTACACATATATATTCAGGTTTCTTCACATATATATAGTCAGTTGTTACACATATATATTCCGTTCTTACACATATATATTCCGTTCTTACACGTACATATTCCGTTCTTACGCATATATATTTCGTTCTTACGCATATATGTTCAGTATTACGCATATATATCAGTTCTTACGCGTATATATTCCGTTCTTACACATATATATCTCCGTTCTTACGCATATATAGTCTTACACATATATTCCGTTCTTACACATATATATTCCGTTCTAACGCATATATATTTCCGTTCTTACACATATATATTTCCGTTCTTACACGTATATATTCCGTTTTTTACACATATATATCGTTTATATACATATATATTCCGTTCTCAGACATATATATTACATTCTTACGCATATATATTCAGTTCTTACACATATATATTCAGTTCTTACACATATATATTCCGTTCTTCACGCATATATATTCCGTTCTTACGCACATATATTCCGTTCTGACGCATATATATTCAGTTATTACGCATATATATTCCGTTCTCTACACATATATATATTCCGTTCTACAATATTTTCCGTTCTTACGCATATATATTCCATTCATACGAATATATATTCAATTTTACGCATATATATTCAGTTCTTACGCAATATATATTCAGTTCTTACGCAAATATATTCAGTTCTTACACATATATATTCAGTTCTTACACATATATATTCAGTTCTTACGCATAATATTCCGTTCTTACACATAAAATATCCGTTCTACGCATATAATATTCTTACAATATATTCCGTTCCTTACACGTATATATTCAGTTCGTACACATATATATTCCCGTTCTTACACATATATATTCCGTCTTATGCATATATATTCACTTCTTACGCATAATATTCCGTTCTTACGCATATATATTCAGTTCTTACACATATATGATCCGTTCTTACACATATATATTCACTTCTTACACATATATATTCCGTTCTTACACATATATATTCCGTTCTTACACATATATATTCCGTTCCTACACATTATATATTCCGTTCTTACACATATATATTCCGTTCTTACGCATATATATTCAGTTCTTACGCATATAATTCAGTTCTTACGCATATATATCAGTTCTTACACATATATATTCAGTTCTTACGCATTATAATATTCTGTTCTTACACATATATATTCCGTTCTTATGCATATATATTCCGTTCTAAGACATATATATTCCGTTCTTACGCATATATATTCAGTTCTTACACATATATATTCAGTTCTTACACATATATATTCAGTTGTTACACATATATATTCCGTTCTTACACATATATATTCCGTTCTTACACGTACATATTCCGTTCTTACGCATATATATTTCGTTCTTACGCATATATGTTCAGAATTTACGCATATATATTTCAGTCTCTACGCGTATATATTCCGTTTCTTACAGCATATTATATTCCGTTCTAACGCATATATATCCGTTCTTACCCATATATATTCCGTTCCCTACACGTATATATTCCGTGCTTACACATATATATTCCGTTTATACACATATATATTCCGTCTTAGACCATATATATTCCGTTCTTACGCATATATATTCAGGTTCTTACACATATATATTCAGTTCCTTACACATATATATTCGTTCTTACGCATATATATTCCGTTCTTACGCACCATTATATTCCGTTCTGACGCATTATATTCAAGTTCTTACGCATATATATTCAGTTCTTACGCATATATATTTAGTACTTACGCATACATACTGAGTGCGTACGCATATATATTCAGTTCTTTCGCATATATAATCCGTTCTTACGCATAAATATTCAGTTCTCTAAGCATATATATTCATTCTTATGCATATATGTTCAGTTCTTACGCATATATGTTCAGGTTCTTACAACATATACTTTCAGTTCTTAAGCATATATGTTCAGTTCTTACGCATATATATTCAGTTCTTACGCAATATATATTGAATTCTTATGCATATATTCAGTTCTTACCGCATATATATTCGTTCTTACACATATATAATTCCGTTCTTACATATATTTTCCGTTCTTACGCATATATATTCCATCTTACGAATATATATTCAATTTCTACGCCATATATATTCAGTTCTTACGCATTATAATTCAGTTCTTACATATATATATTCAGTTCTTACACATATATATTTCAGTTCTTACGCATATATATTCCGTTCTTACACATAAATATTCCGTTCTGTACGCATATATATTCTTACACATATATTCCGTTCTTACACATATATATTCAGTTCCTTACACATATATATTCCGTTCTTACACATATATATTCCGTTCTTATGCATATATATTCAGCTTCGTTACGCATATATATTCCGTTCTTACGCATATATATTCAGTTCTTACACATATATGTTCCGTTCTTACACATATATATTCACTTCTTACACACATATATATTCCGTTCATACACATATATATATTCCCGTTCTTACACATATATATTCCGTTCCTAACACATATATATTCCGTTCTTACACATATATATTACGTTCTTAACACATATATATTCCGTTCTTACGCATATATATTCAGTTCTTACGCATATATATTCAGTTCTTACGCATATATATTCAGTTCTTACACATTTATATCAGTTCTACGCATATATATTCTGATCTTACACATCATATATTCCGTTCTTACACGTATATATTCCGTTCTTACACAAATATATTCCGTTCTTACACATATATATTCGCTTCTTACACATAATTCCGTTCTTACTCATATATATTCAGTTATTTTGCATATATATTCAGTTTTACGCATATATATTCAATTCTTACGCATATATATTCAGTTCTTACACATGTATATCAGTTCTTACACATATATATTCAGTTCTGACGCATATATATTCCGTTCTTAGACATATATATTCCGTTCTAAACGAATATATATTCAGTTGTTACACATATATATTCAGTTCTTACACATATATATTCAGTTGTTACACATATATATTCACGTTCTTACACGTACATATTCCGTCTTACGCATATATATTTTCGTTCTTACGCATATATGTCCAGTATTACGCCTATATATATTCAGTTCTTACGCGTATATATTCCGTTCTTACACATATATATTCCGTTCTTACGCATATATATTCTTACACATATATTCGTTCTTACACATATATATTCCGTTCTAACGCATATATATTCCGTTTCTTACACATATATATTCCGTTCTTACACGTATATTTTCCGTTCTTACACATATATATCACTTTATACACATATATATTCCGTTCTTAGACATATATTTCCGTTCTTACGCATATATATTCAGTTCTTACACATATATATTCTGTTTTTACACATATATACTTCCCGTTCTTACGCATATATATTCCGTTCTTACGCACATATATTCCGTTCTGAGCCATATATATTCAGTTCTTACGCATATATATTCAGTTCTTACGCATATATATTCAGTACTTACGCATACATACTGAGTGCGTACGCATATATATTCAGTTCTTTCGCATATATAATCCGTTCTTACGCATATATATTCAGTTCTTACGCATATATATTCAGTTCTTATGCATATATTTTCAGTTCTTACGCATATATGTTCAGTTCTTACACATATACTTTCAGTTCTTAAGCATATATGTTCAGTTCTTACGCATACCTATATTCAGTTCTTACGCATATATATTGAATTCTAATGCATATATTCAGTTCTTACTCATATATATTCCGTTCTTACACATATATATTCCGTTCTTACATATATTTTCCCGTTCTTACGCATATATATTCCATTCTTTCGAATATATATTCAATTTTACGCATATATATCAGTTCTTACACATATATATTCAGTTCTTACGCATATATATTCCGTTCTTACACATAAATATTCCTGTTCTTACGCATATATATTCTCTTACACATATATTCCGTTCTAACACATATATATTCCGTTCTAACGCATATATATTCCGTTCTTACACATATATATTCCGTTCTTACGCATATATATTCAGTTCTTACGCATATATTATTCAGTTTCTTACGCATATATATTCAGGTTCTTACACATATACTATTCAGTTTTAGCCATATATATTCAGTTCTTACGCATATATATTCAGTTCTTAAGCATATATATTCAGTTCGTACGCATATATTCAGTTTCTTACGCATAATATATTACAGTTCTTACGCATATATTATATAGTTCTTACGCATATATATTCAGTCTTACACATATATATTCAAGTTCTTACACATATAAATCAGTTCTTACACAATATAATCCGTTCTTTACACATATATATTCCGTTCTTACACATACATATTCCAGTTCTTTACACATATATATTCAGTTGCTTACGCATTACATACTGAGTGCGTACGCATAATATATTCAGTTCTTTCGCATTATATAATCCGTTCTTGACCATATTTATATTCAGTTCTTACGAATATATATTCAGTACTTACCGCATACATTACTGAGTGCGTACGCATATAGTATTCAGTTCTATTCGCATATATAATCCGTTCCTTACGCATAGATAATTCAGTTCTTACGCATATATTTCAGTTCTTATGCATATATGTTCAGTTCTTACGCATATATGTTTCAAGTTCTTACACATATACTTTCAGTTCTTAAGCATATATGTTCAGTTCTTACGCATATATATTCAGTTTCTTACCACATATATATTGAATTCTTATGCATATATTCAGTTTCTTACGCATATTACATCGTTCTTACACATATTATTCCGTTCTTACATATATTTTCGTTCTTACGCATTATAATATTCCATTCTTTCGAAATATATATTCAATTTTACGCATATATATTCAGTTCTTACGCATATATATTACAGTTCTTACACATATATATTCCAGTCTTACGCTATATATATTCAGTTCTTACGCTTTAATATTCAGTTCTTCACATATATACTCCGTTTTACACATATATATCCGTTCTTACACATACACATTCCGTTCTTACACATATAATATTACCGTTCTAACATCATATATATTCCGTTATACGCATATATATTCAGTTCATACGCATATATATTCAGTTCTATACACATATATATTTCAGTTTCATAACATATATATTCAGTTCTTAGGCATATATATTCAGTTTTACGCATGATATATTTCAGTTCTTACGCATATATATTCAGTTCGTTACGCATATGTATTCAGTTTTACGCATATATATGCAGTTTTTAGGCATATACTATTCAGTTCTTTACGCATACTTATTATAAGTTTTACGCATATATATTCTATACATTTATATTCCCGTTCTTACACTATATATATTCAGTAATTCTTACACATATAATCTCCCGTTCTTACGCATATATAATTTCCCGTTCTACTCACATATATTCTGTTCTTACGCATATATATTCAGTTCTTACGCATATATGTCAGTTCGTACGCAATATATATTCAGTTCTTACGCATACATAATTGAGTTCGTACGCATATATAAATCAGTTCTTTCGCATATTAGGTTCAGTTCCTTACGCATATAGTTCAGTTCTTATGCATATATTTTCAGTTCTGGACGCATATATGTTCAGCTCTTACGCAATATATGTTTCAGTTCCTTACGCATATATATTCAGTTCTTACGGCATACATGTTCAGCTCCTACGCATATATAGTTCAGTCTTACGCATATATATTCAGGTTATTACACATAATATATTCAGTTCTTACGCATATATATTCCGTTCTTAGACATTACTATTGCCTTCTTACGGCATATATATTCATTCTTACACATATATATCAGTTCTTACACATATATATGAGTCTGGCAGTAGTGTTGTTTACACATAGTATATTCCGTTTCTTACTCCATATACTATTCCATTCTAGACACATATATATTCGTTCGAACGCATAATATATATTCCGTTCTTACACATATATATCCGTTCTAAACGCATATATATTCCCGTTTATACACATATATATTCAGTTCTTACGCATTTTATCCGTTACTTACACAATATATATTCCCGTTCTTACGCATATATATTCGTTACACATATATTCCGGTTCTTACTCATTATATATTCCGTTCTTACATCATATACTATTCCGGTTCTAACGCATATATTCCGTTCTTACACATATATATTCCGTTCTTACATGGATATATTCAGTTCTTACTACATATATATTCAGTTCTATACGCATAAATTATTCCGTTCTTACACATTTATATTCGGTTCTTA
>JAWPHD010016128.1:47500-51481 GCA_037043455.1 Cyrtodaria siliqua | reverse complement strand
GCCTAGAGCAGACAGACAGAAGGGCCAGACAGAGGGCCAGACAGAGGGCCAGACAGAGGGCCAAGACAGAGGGCCAGACAGAGAGCCAGACAGGCCAGACAGAGACCCAGACAGGCCAGGACAGACAGACAGACAGACAGGCCAGCCAGCAGCCAGCCAGACAGACAGACAGACAGACAGACAGACAAGACAGACAGACAGACAGACAGACAGACAGACAGACAGACAGACAGACAGACAGACATGACAGACAGACAGACAGACAGACAGACAGACAGAGGGCAGACAGAGGGCTAGACAGAGGCCAGACAGAGGCCAGACAGGCCAGAGACCAGACAGGCCAGACAGCAAGGACAGAACAGAGGGCCAGACAGAGGGCCAGAGGGCCACAGAGCAGACAGACAGACAGAGACAGACAGACAGACAGACAGTACAGACAGACAGACAGACAGACAGACAGACAGACAGACAGACAGACAGAGGGCCAGACAGAGGGCCAGACAGAGGGCCAGACAGAGAGACAGACAGAGAGCCAGACAGGCCAGACAGAGACCCAGACAGGCCAGACAGACAGACAGACGGACGGACGACGGACGGACGGACGGACGACGACGGACGGACGGACAGACAGACAGACAGACAGACAGACAGACAGACAGACAGACAGACAGACAGACAGACAGACAGACAGACAGACAGACAGACAGACAGACAGACAGACAGACAGACAGACAGACAGACAGACAGACAGACGGACAGACAGACATACAAGCAAATGTAGAAACTTGACCCTGGATATTGTCCCTTAATACAAGCCCATGCGTGTAACCTAATACCTGACCGTGGATATTTTCCCTTAATACAAGCCCGTATATACGATGTATGTACAAAACCTGAACTGAATAGTGTATCTTAATTAAAGCCCATACGTATTATGAACAAACCTGACCCTGACTATTGTTCCATTATACAAGCACTTACATACACATTATGTACAAACCTGGCCCCCGACTATTTCCTTAATACAAACACCTATGCATGAATCTAATGTACAAACCTGATCTGGATTTAAGCCATACATATTACTTATGTACACAGCTGGCCCTGACTATTGTCCGTAGTACAAGCCCATGCATATACATTAATGTGCAAAACCACTGAACTATATATTGTCCTTTAATCACGCCTATATATATACCTTATGTACAAACCTGACTCTAAACTACTGTCACATAATACAAAAGCCACATACATTATACATAATGTACATACCTGACCCTAGATATTCTCCTTTAATACAGGCCCCATATTTATATACTTTATGTACAAACCTGACCCTGGATATTGTTTCTAATTAAAGACCATACATATTAGGTATGTACAAACCTGACCCGGATATTGTCCCGTAATAACAATCCCACACATATATCTAATGTAGAACCCCTGACTATGTTCTGACAGACAGACAGACAGACAGACAGACAGACAGACAGACAGACAGACAGACAGAGCAGACTAGACAGAGGAGGCCAGACAGAGGGCCAGAACGAGGGGCCAGACAGAGAGGCCAGACAGAGAGCCAGACAGAGAGCCAGACAAGAGGCAGACAGAAGAGGCCGAGACAGCCAGACAGGCCAGACCAGGACCAGACAGGCCGACAGACAGACAGAAGAGGCGCAGACAGAGGGCCAGACAGAGGGTCAGCTCAGAGAGCCAAACAGGCAGACAGAGACCAGGACAGGCCAGACAGCCAGAGCCAGACAGACAGACAGACAGACAGAGGGCCAGACAAGAGGGCCAGACAGAGGCCAGACAGAGAGCCAGACAGGCCAAGACAGAGACCCAGACAGGCAGACAGACAGACAGACAGACAGACAGAGGGCCAGACAGAGGGCCAGACAGAGGGGCAGACAGAGAGCCAGACAGGCAGACAGAGACCCAGACAGCCAGACAGACAGACAGACATACAGACAGAGGCAGACAGAAGGGCCCAGACAGAGGCCAGACAGACTGGCCAGTCCAGAAGACAGACAGAAGAGCCAGACAGAGCCAGACAGAGCCAGACAGACAGACAGACAGAAGGCCAGACAGACCAGACAGACCGACAGCCAGACAGAGCCAGACAGAGAGACAGACAGAGGCCAGACAGAGCAGACAGAGCAGACAGAGCCAGACAGACCCAGACAGGGCCAGACAGAGGGCCAGACAGAGGCAGACAGAGGCCAGACAGAGCAGACAGGCCAGACAGAGGCCAGACAGAGAGCCAGACAGGCCAGACAGAGACCCAGACAGGCCAGACAGACAGACAGACAGACAGACAGACAGGCCAGACAGGACAGACAGAACAGACAGACAGAGGGCCAGACAGAGGCAGACAGAGGCCAGACAGAGGGCCAGACAGAGGGCCAGACAGAGAGCCAGACAGAAGACCCAGACAGAGCCAGACAGACAGACAGACAGACAGAGAGCCAGCAGAGGGCAGACAGAGGCCAGACAGAGAGCCAGACAGGACCAGACAGAGACCCAGACAGGCCAGACAGACAGACAGAGGGCCAGACAGAGGGCCAGACAGAGGCAGACAGCAGAGGCCAGACACTGAGAGCCAGACAGAGCCAGACAGCAACAGACCCAGACAGGCCAGACAGACAGACAGACAGACAGACAGACAGACAGACAGACAGACAGACAGACAGACGACAGACAGACAGACAGACAGACAGACAGGGCAGACGACAGACAGACGAAGACAGTCAGAGGGCCAGACAGAGGGCCAGACAGAGGGCCAGACAGAGCCACAGACCAGAAGAGCCAGACAGGCCAGACAGGCCAGACAGACAGACAGACAGACAGACAAGACCTGACAGAGAAAGAGCAGTAGACCATGCAGAGCCAGACAGAGGGACAGACAGCAGGCCAGACAGAGGCCAGACAGAGCAGACAGACAGACAGACAGACAGACAGACAGGACCAGACAGACAGACAGACAGAGACAGACAGACAGAAGACAGTACAGACAGACAGACAGAAGTGACAGACAGACATGAAGACAGACAGACAGACAGACAGGAAGACAGACAGAGACAGACAGACAGACAGACAGACAGACAGACAGACAGACAGACAGACAGAAGACAGAAGACAGACAGACAACAGACAGAGAGAGCAGACAGAGAGAAGACAGACAGGACAGAGAGACAGGACAGAAGAGGACAGAATGGGACAGGACAGATCAGTAGACAGAAAGGACAGGACGACGACGACAGAGAAGACAGACAGACGACAGGACGGACGGACAGTACGGACGACGGACGACAGGACAGACAGACAGACAGACAGACAGACAGACAGACAGACAGACAGGACAGACAGACAGACAGACAGACAGATGTATAATGTAGACATGTATAATTATGCAATTATGTATGATGAATGACCCTGGATATTGTCCTTAATACAAGCATGCGTGTACTAATACTACCGTGATATTTGTATTATAAATACAAGTGATAGTTGTACTAATGTAAGTGATTATGAAACGCTGTATTTAATAGTGTATTTTATACTAAGCCTAAGTAGTGAATCTGACTATGACAATTGTTCCAGTTATACAAGCCTTACATACACATTATGTACAAACCTGGCCCGACTATTTCCCTGTATTAAGACCCTAAGCATGAATCTATGTACAAACCTGATCTGGATTTAAGCCCATACATATTACTTATGTACACAGTGGCCTGACTATTGCCGTAGTACAAGCCCATGCATATACATAATGTGCAAATGACTGAACCTATATATTGTCCTTTAATTCACGCTATATATATACCTTATGTACAAACCTGACTCTAACTATTGTCACATAATACAAGCCCATACATATACATAATGTACATACTGACCCTAGATATTCTCCTTTAATACAGGCCCATATTTATATACTTTATGTACAAACCTGACCTGGATATTGTTTCTTAATTA
>JAWPHD010016128.1:0-42500 GCA_037043455.1 Cyrtodaria siliqua | reverse complement strand
CAGAGGGCCAGACAGAGGGCCAGACAGAGGGTCAGACAGAGAGCCAAACAGGCCAAACAGAGACCCAGACAGGCCAGACAGACAGGCCAGACAGACAGACAGACAGACAGAGGGCCAGACAGAGGGCCAGACAGAGGGCCAGACAGAGAGCCAGACAGGCCAGACAGAGACCCAGACAGGCCAGACAGACAGACAGACAGACAGACAGACAGACAGACAGACAGACAGACAGGCCAGACAGACAGACAGACAGACAGACAGACAGACAGAGGGCCAGACAGAGGGCCAGACAGAGGGCCAGACAGAGAGCCAGACAGGCCAGACAGAGACCCAGACAGGCCAGACAGACAGACAGACAGACAGAGGGCCAGACAGAGGGCCAGACAGAGGGCCAGACAGAGAGCCAGACAGGCCAGACAGAGACCCAGACAGGCCAGACAGACAGACAGAGGGCCAGACAGAGGGCCAGACAGAGGGCCAGACAGAGAGCCAGACAGGCCAGACAGAGACCCAGACAGGCCAGACAGACAGACAGACAGAGGGCCAGACAGAGGGCCAGACAGAGGGTCAGACAGAGAGCCAAACAGGCCAGACAGAGACCCAGACAGGCCAGACAGACAGGCCAGACAGACAGACAGACAAACAGAGGGCCAGACAGAGAGCCAGACAGAGGGCCAGACAGAGAGCCAGACAGGCCAGACAGAGACCCAGACAGGCCAGACAGACAGACAGACAGACAGACAGAGGGCCAGACAGAGGGCCAGACAGAGGGCCAGACAGAGGGCCAGACAGAGAGCCAGACAGGCCAGACAGAGACCCAGACAGGCCAGACAGACAGACAGACGGACGGACGGACGGACGGACGGACGGACGGACAGACAGACAGACAGACAGACAGACAGACAGACAGACAGACAGACAGACAGACAGACAGACAGACAGACAGACAGACAGACAGACAGACAGACAGACAGACAGACAGACAGACAGACGGACAGACAGACAGACTTACAAGCAAATGTAGAAACTTGACCCTGGATATTGTCCCTTAATACAAGCCCATGCGTGTACCTAATACCTGACCGTGGATATTTTCCCTTAATACAAGCCCGTATATACGATGTATGTACAAACCTGAACCTGACTATTGTTCCATTATACAAGCACTTACATACACATTATGTACAAACCTGGCCCCGACTATTTCCCTTAATACAACCCTATGCATGAATCTAATGTACAAACCTGATCTGGATTTAAGCCCATACATATTACTTATGTACACAGCTGGCCCTGACTATTGTCCCGTAGTACAAGCCCATGCATATACATAATGTGCAAACCTGAACCTATATATTGTCCTTTAATTCACGCCTATATATATACCTTATGTACAAACCTGACTCTAACTACTGTCACATAATACAAGCCCATACATATACATAATGTACATACCTGACCCTAGATATTCTCCTTTAATACAGGCCCATATTTATATACTTTATGTACAAACCTGACCCTGGATATTGTTTCTTAATTAAAGACCATACATATTAGGTATGTACAAACCTGACCCCGGATATTGTCCCGTAATACAATCCCAAACATATATCTAATGTAGAACCCTGACTATGTTCTGACAGACAGACAGACAGACAGACAGACAGACAGACAGACAGACAGACAGACAGACAGACAGACAGACAGACAGACAGACAGACAGACAGACAGAGGGCCAGACAGAGGGCCAGACAGAGGGCCAGACAGAGGGCCAGACAGAGAGCCAGACAGAGGGCCAGACAGAGGGCCAGACAGAGAGCCAGACAGGCCAGACAGAGACCCAGACAGGCCAGACAGACAGACAGACAGAGGGCCAGACAGAGGGCCAGACAGAGGGTCAGACAGAGAGCCAAACAGGCCAAACAGAGACCCAGACAGGCCAGACAGACAGGCCAGACAGAGAGACAGACAGACAGAGGGCCAGACAGAGGGCCAGACAGAGGGCCAGACAGAGAGCCAGACAGGCCAGACAGAGACCCAGACAGGCCAGACAGACAGACAGACAGACAGACAGACAGACAGACAGACAGACAGACAGACAGACAGGCCAGACAGACAGACAGACAGACAGACAGACAGACAGACAGACAGATGGCCAGACAGAGGGCCAGACAGAGGGCCAGACAGAGAGCCAGACAGGCCAGACAGAGACCCAGACAGGCCAGACAGACAGACAGACAAACAGAGGGCCAGACAGAGGGCCAGACAGAGGGCCAGACAGAGAGCCAGACAGGCCAGACAGAGACCCAGACAGGCCAGACAGACAGACAGAGGGCCAGACAGAGGGCCAGACAGAGGGCCAGACAGAGGGCCAGACAGAGAGCCAGACAGGCCAGACAGAGACCCAGACAGGCCAGACAGACAGACAGACAGAGGGCCAGACAGAGGGCCAGACAGAGGGTCAGACAGAGAGCCAAACAGGCCAGACAGAGACCCAGACAGGCCAGACAGACAGGCCAGACAGACAGACAGACAAACAGAGGGCCAGACAGAGAGCCAGACAGAGGGCCAGACAGAGAGCCAGACAGGCCAGACAGAGACCCAGACAGGCCAGACAGACAGACAGACAGAGGGCCAGACAGAGGGCCAGACAGAGGGCCAGACAGAGGGCCAGACAGAGGGCCAGACAGAGAGCCAGACAGGCCAGACAGAGACCCAGACAGGCCAGACAGACAGACAGACATACAGACAGAGGGCCAGACAGAGGGCCAGACAGAGGGCCAGACAGATGGCCAGACAGAGGGCCAGACAGAGAGCCAGACAGAGACCCAGACAGGCCAGACAGACAGACAGACAGACAGACAGTCCAGACAGACAGACAGACAGACAGAGGGCCAGACAGAGGGCCAGACAGAGAGCCAGACAGGCCAGACAGAGACCCAGACAGGCCAGACAGACAGACAGAGGGCCAGACAGAGGGCCAGACAGAGGGCCAGACAGAGGGCCAGACAGAGGGCCAGACAGAGAGCCAGACAGGCCAGACAGAGACCCAGACAGGCCAGACAGACAGACAGACAGACAGACAGACAGACAGACAGACAGACAGGCCAGACAGACAGAGGGCCAGACAGAGGGCCAGACAGAGGGCCAGACAGAGGGCCAGACAGAGGGCCAGACAGAGAGCCAGACAGGCCAGACAGAGACCCAGACAGGCCAGACAGACAGACAGAGGGCCAGACAGAGGGCCAGACAGAGGGCCAGACAGAGAGCCAGACAGGCCAGACAGAGACCCAGACAGGCCAGACAGACAGACAGACAGACAGACAGACAGGCCAGCCAGACAGACAGACAGACAGACAGACAGACAGACAGACAGACAGACAGACAGACAGACAGACAGACAGACAGACAGACAGACAGACAGACAGACAGACAGACAGACAGACAGACAGACAGACAGACAGACAGACAGACAGACAGACAGACAGACAGACAGACAGAGGGCCAGACAGAGGGCTAGACAGAGGGCCAGACAGAGGGCCAGACAGAGAGCCAGACAGGCCAGACAGAGACCCAGACAGGCCAGACAGACAGACAGACAGACAGACAGAGGGCCAGACAGAGGGCCAGACAGAGGGCCAGACAGAGAGCCAGACAGGCCAGACAGAGACCCAGACAGGCCAGACAGACAGACAGGCCAGACAGACAGACAGACAGACAGACAGACAGACAGACAGACAGACAGACAGACAGACAGACAGACAGACAGACAGACAGACAGACAGACAGACAGACAGACAGACAGACAGACAGACAGACAGACAGACAGACAGACAGACAGACAGACAGACAGACAGACAGACAGAGGGCCAGACAGAGGGCCAGACAGAGGGCCAGACAGAGAGCCAGACAGAGAGCCAGACAGGCCAGACAGAGACCCAGACAGGCCAGACAGACAGACAGACGGACGGACGGACGGACGGACGGACGGACGGACGGACGGACGGACAGACAGACAGACAGACAGACAGACAGACAGACAGACAGACAGACAGACAGACAGACAGACAGACAGACAGACAGACAGACAGACGGACAGACAGAAATACAAGCAAATGTAGAAACTTGACCCTGGATATTGTCCCTTAATACAAGCCCATGCGTGTACCTAATACCTGACCGTGGATATTTTCCCTTAATACAAGCCCGTATATACGATGTATGTACAAACCTGAACCTGACTATTGTTCCATTATACAAGCACTTACATACACATTATGTACAAACCTGGCCCCGACTATTTCCCTTAATACAACCCTATGCATGAATCTAATGTACAAACCTGATCTGGATTTAAGCCCATACATATTACTTATGTACACAGCTGGCCCTGACTATTGTCCCGTAGTACAAGCCCATGCATATACATAATGTGCAAACCTGAACCTATATATTGTCCTTTAATTCACGCCTATATATATACCTTATGTACAAACCTGACTCTAACTATTGTCACATAATACAAGCCCATACATATACATAATGTACATACCTGACCCTAGATATTCTCCTTTAATACAGGCCCATATTTATATACTTTATGTACAAACCTGACCCTGGATATTGTTTCTTAATTAAAGACCATACATATTAGGTATGTACAAACCTGACCCCGGATATTGTCCCGTAATACAATCCCAAACATATATCTAATGTAGAACCCTGACTATGTTCTGACAGACAGACAGACAGACAGACAGACAGACAGACAGACAGACAGACAGACAGACAGACAGACAGACAGACAGACAGACAGAGGGCCAGACAGAGGGCCAGACAGAGGGCCAGACAGAGGGCCAGACAGAGAGCCAGACAGAGGGCCAGACAGAGGGCCAGACAGAGAGCCAGACAGGCCAGACAGAGACCCAGACAGGCCAGACAGACAGACAGACAGAGGGCCAGACAGAGGGCCAGACAGAGGGTCAGACAGAGAGCCAAACAGGCCAAACAGAGACCCAGACAGGCCAGACAGACAGGCCAGACAGAGAGACAGACAGACAGAGGGCCAGACAGAGGGCCAGACAGAGCGCCAGACAGAGAGCCAGACAGGCCAGACAGAGACCCAGACAGGCCAGACAGACAGACAGACAGACAGACAGACAGACAGACAGACAGACAGGCCAGACAGACAGACAGACAGACAGACAGACAGACAGACAGACAGAGGGCCAGACAGAGGGCCAGACAGAGGGCCAGACAGAGAGCCAGACAGGCCAGACAGAGACCCAGACAGGCCAGACAGACAGACAGACAGACAGAGGGCCAGACAGATGGCCAGACAGAGGGCCAGACAGAGAGCCAGACAGGCCAGACAGAGACCCAGACAGGCCAGACAGACAGACAGAGGGCCAGACAGAGGGCCAGACAGAGGGCCAGACAGAGGGCCAGACAGAGAGCCAGACAGGCCAGACAGAGACCCAGACAGGCCAGACAGACAGACAGACAGAGGGCCAGACAGAGGGCCAGACAGAGGGTCAGACAGAGAGCCAAACAGGCCAGACAGAGACCCAGACAGGCCAGACAGACAGGCCAGACAGACAGACAGACAAACAGAGGGCCAGACAGAGAGCCAGACAGAGGGCCAGACAGAGAGCCAGACAGGCCAGACAGAGACCCAGACAGGCCAGACAGACAGACAGACAGACAGACAGAGGGCCAGACAGAGGGCCAGACAGAGAGCCAGACAGGCCAGACAGAGACCCAGACAGGCCAGACAGACAGACAGACAGACAGAGGGCCAGACAGAGGGCCAGACAGAGGGCCAGACAGAGAGCCAGACAGGCCAGACAGAGACCCAGACAGGCCAGACAGACAGACAGAGGGCCAGACAGAGGGCCAGACAGAGGGCCAGACAGAGGGCCAGACAGAGAGCCAGACAGGCCAGACAGAGACCCAGAAAGGCCAGACAGACAGACAGACAGACAGGCCAGCCAGACAGACAGACAGACAGACAGACAGACAGACAGACAGACAGACAGACAGACAGACAGACAGACAGACAGACAGACAGACAGACAGACAGACAGACAGGCAGACAGACAGACAGACAGACAGAGGGCCAGACAGAGGGCTAGACAGAGGGCCAGACAGAGGGCCAGACAGAGAGCCAGACAGGCCAGACAGAGACCCAGACAGACAGAGGGCCAGACAGAGGGCCAGACAGAGGGCCAGACAGAGAGCCAGACAGGCCAGACAGAGACCCAGACAGGCCAGACAGACAGACAGACAGACAGACAGACATACAGACAGACAGACAGACAGGCCAGACAGACAGACAGACAGACAGACAGACAGACAGACAGACAGAGGGCCAGACAGAGGGCCAGACAGAGGGCCAGACAGAGAGCCAGACAGGCCAGACAGAGACCCAGACAGGCCAGACAGACAGACAGACAGACAGAGGGCCAGACAGATGGCCAGACAGAGGGCCAGACAGAGAGCCAGACAGGCCAGACAGAGACCCAGACAGGCCAGACAGACAGACAGAGGGCCAGACAGAGGGCCAGACAGAGGGCCAGACAGAGAGCCAGACAGGCCAGACAGAGACCCAGACAGGCCAGACAGACAGACAGACAGAGGGCCAGACAGAGGGCCAGACAGAGGGTCAGACAGAGAGCCAAACAGGCCAGACAGAGACCCAGACAGGCCAGACAGACAGGCCAGACAGACAGACAGACAAACAGAGGGCCAGACAGAGAGCCAGACAGAGGGCCAGACAGAGAGCCAGACAGGCCAGACAGAGACCCAGACAGGCCAGACAGACAGACAGACAGACAGACAGAGGGCCAGACAGAGGGCCAGACAGAGAGCCAGACAGGCCAGACAGAGACCCAGACAGGCCAGACAGACAGACAGACAGACAGACAGACAGAGGGCCAGACAGAGGGCCAGACAGAGGGCCAGACAGAGAGCCAGACAGGCCAGACAGAGACCCAGACAGGCCAGACAGAGGGCCAGAGGGCCAGACAGAGGGCCAGACAGAGGGCCAGACAGAGGGCCAGACAGAGAGCCAGACAGGCCAGACAGAGACCCAGAAAGGCCAGACAGACAGACAGACAGACAGGCCAGCCAGACAGACAGACAGACAGACAGACAGACAGACAGACAGACAGACAGACAGACAGACAGACAGACAGACAGACAGACAGACAGACAGACAGACAGACAGACAGACAGACAGGCAGACAGACAGACAGACAGACAGAGGGCCAGACAGAGGGCTAGACAGAGGGCCAGACAGAGGGCCAGACAGAGAGCCAGACAGGCCAGACAGAGACCCAGACAGGCCAGACAGACAGACAGACAGACAGACAGAGGGCCAGACAGAGGGCCAGACAGAGGGCCAGACAGAGAGCCAGACAGGCCAGACAGAGACCCAGACAGGCCAGACAGACAGACAGGCCAGACAGACAGACAGACAGACAGACAGACAGACAGACAGACAGACAGACAGACAGACAGACAGACAGACAGACAGACAGACAGACAGACAGACAGACAGACAGACAGACAGACAGACAGACAGACAGACAGACAGACAGACAGACAGACAGACAGACAGACAGACAGACAGACAGACAGAGGGCCAGACAGACAGAGGGCCAGACAGAGGGCCAGACAGAGGGCCAGACAGAGGGCCAGACAGAGGGCCAGACAGAGAGCCAGACAGGCCAGACAGAGACCCAGACAGGCCAGACAGACAGACAGACGGACGGACGGACGGACGGACGGACGGACGGACGGACGGACGGACGGACAGACAGACAGACAGACAGACAGACAGACAGACAGACAGACAGACAGACAGACAGACAGACAGACAGACAGACAGACAGACAGACAGACAGACGGACAGACAGACATACAAGCAAATGTAGAAACTTGACCCTGGATATTGTCCCTTAATACAAGCCCATGCGTGTACCTAATACCTGACCGTGGATATTTTCCCTTAATACAAGCCCGTATATACGATGTATGTACAAACCTGAACCTGACTATTGTTCCATTATACAAGCACTTACATACACATTATGTACAAACCTGGCCCCGACTATTTCCCTTAATACAACCCTATGCATGAATCTAATGTACAAACCTGATCTGGATTTAAGCCCATACATATTACTTATGTACACAGCTGGCCCTGACTATTGTCCCGTAGTACAAGCCCATGCATATACATAATGTGCAAACCTGAACCTATATATTGTCCTTTAATTCACGCCTATATATATACCTTATGTACAAACCTGACTCTAACTATTGTCACATAATACAAGCCCATACATATACATAATGTACATACCTGACCCTAGATATTCTCCTTTAATACAGGCCCATATTTATATACTTTATGTACAAACCTGACCCTGGATATTGTTTCTTAATTAAAGACCATACATATTAGGTATGTACAAACCTGACCCCGGATATTGTCCCGTAATACAATCCCAAACATATATCTAATGTAGAACCCTGACTATGTTCTGACAGACAGACAGACAGACAGACAGACAGACAGACAGACAGACAGACAGACAGACAGACAGACAGACAGACAGACAGACAGACAGACAGACAGACAGACAGACAGACAGACAGACAGACAGACAGAGGGCCAGACAGAGGGCCAGACAAAGGGCCAGACAGAGGGCCAGACAGAGAGCCAGACAGAGGGCCAGACAGAGGGCCAGACAGAGAGCCAGACAGGCCAGACAGAGACCCAGACAGGCCAGACAGACAGACAGACAGAGGGCCAGACAGAGGGCCAGACAGAGGGTCAGACAGAGAGCCAAACAGGCCAAACAGAGACCCAGACAGGCCAGACAGACAGGCCAGACAGACAGACAGACAGACAGAGGGCCAGACAGAGGGCCAGACAGAGAGTCAGACAGGCCAGACAGAGACCCAGACAGGCCAGACAGACAGACAGACAGACAGACAGACAGACAGACAGACAGACAGACAGACAGACCAGACAGACAGACAGACAGACAGACAGACAGACAGACAGAGGGCCAGACAGAGGGCCAGACAGAGGGCCAGACAGAGAGCCAGACAGGCCAGACAGAGACCCAGACAGGCCAGACAGACAGACAGACAGACAGAGGGCCAGACAGAGGGCCAGACAGAGGGCCAGACAGAGAGCCAGACAGGCCAGACAGAGACCCAGACAGGCCAGACAGACAGACAGAGGGCCAGACAGAGGGCCAGACAGAGGGCCAGACAGAGGGCCAGACAGAGAGCCAGACAGGCCAGACAGAGACCCAGACAGGCCAGACAGACAGACAGAGGGCCAGACAGAGGGCCAGACAGAGGGCCAGACAGAGGGTCAGACAGAGAGCCAAACAGGCCAGACAGAGACCCAGACAGGCCAGACAGACAGGCCAGACAGACAGACAGACAAACAGAGGGCCAGACAGAGAGCCAGACAGGCCAGACAGAGACCCAGACAGGCCAGACAGACAGACAGACAGACAGACAGAGGGCCAGACAGAGGGCCAGACAGAGGGCCAGACAGAGGGCCAGACAGAGAGCCAGACAGGCCAGACAGAGACCCAGACAGGCCAGACAGACAGACAGACATACAGACAGAGGGCCAGACAGAGGGCCAGACAGAGGGCCAGACAGATGGCCAGACAGAGGGCCAGACAGAGAGCCAGACAGAGACCCAGACAGGCCAGACAGACAGACAGACAGACAGACAGTCCAGACAGACAGACAGACAGACAGAGGGCCAGACAGAGGGCCAGACAGAGAGCCAGACAGGCCAGACAGAGACCCAGACAGGCCAGACAGACAGACAGAGGGCCAGACAGAGGGCCAGACAGAGGGCCAGACAGAGGGCCAGACAGAGGGCCAGACAGAGAGCCAGACAGGCCAGACAGAGACCCAGACAGGCCAGACAGACAGACAGAGGGCCAGACAGAGGGCCAGACAGAGGGCCAGACAGAGAGCCAGACAGGCCAGACAGATGTTCTGACAGACAGACAGACAGACAGACAGACAGACAGACAGACAGACAGACAGACAGACAGACAGACAGACAGACAGACAGACAGACAGACAGACAGACAGACAGACAGACAGACAGACAGACAGACAGACAGACAGACAGACAGACAGACAGACAGAGGGCCAGACAGAGGGCCAGACAAAGGGCCAGACAGAGGGCCAGACAGAGAGCCAGACAGAGGGCCAGACAGAGGGCCAGACAGAGAGCCAGACAGGCCAGACAGAGACCCAGACAGGCCAGACAGACAGACAGACAGAGGGCCAGACAGAGGGCCAGACAGAGGGTCAGACAGAGAGCCAAACAGGCCAAACAGAGACCCAGACAAGCCAGACAGACAGGCCAGACAGACAGACAGACAGACAGAGGGCCAGACAGAGGGCCAGACAGAGAGTCAGACAGGCCAGACAGAGACCCAGACAGGCCAGACAGACAGACAGACAGACAGACAGACAGACAGACAGACAGACAGACCAGACAGACAGACAGACAGACAGACAGACAGACAGACAGAGGGCCAGACAGAGGGCCAGACAGAGGGCCAGACAGAGAGCCAGACAGGCCAGACAGAGACCCAGACAGGCCAGACAGACAGACAGACAGACAGAGGGCCAGACAGAGGGCCAGACAGAGGGCCAGACAGAGAGCCAGACAGGCCAGACAGAGACCCAGACAGGCCAGACAGACAGACAGAGGGCCAGACAGAGGGCCAGACAGAGGGCCAGACAGAGGGCCAGACAGAGAGCCAGACAGGCCAGACAGAGACCCAGACAGGCCAGACAGACAGACAGACAGAGGGCCAGACAGAGGGCCAGACAGAGGGCCAGACAGAGGGTCAGACAGAGAGCCAAACAGGCCAGACAGAGACCCAGACAGGCCAGACAGACAGGCCAGACAGACAGACAGACAAACAGAGGGCCAGACAGAGAGCCAGACAGGCCAGACAGAGACCCAGACAGGCCAGACAGACAGACAGACAGACAGACAGAGGGCCAGACAGAGGGCCAGACAGAGGGCCAGACAGAGGGCCAGACAGAGAGCCAGACAGGCCAGACAGAGACCCAGACAGGCCAGACAGACAGACAGACATACAGACAGAGGGCCAGACAGAGGGCCAGACAGAGGGCCAGACAGATGGCCAGACAGAGGGCCAGACAGAGAGCCAGACAGAGACCCAGACAGGCCAGACAGACAGACAGACAGACAGACAGTCCAGACAGACAGACAGACAGACAGAGGGCCAGACAGAGGGCCAGACAGAGAGCCAGACAGGCCAGACAGAGACCCAGACAGGCCAGACAGACAGACAGAGGGCCAGACAGAGGGCCAGACAGAGGGCCAGACAGAGGGCCAGACAGAGGGCCAGACAGAGAGCCAGACAGGCCAGACAGAGACCCAGACAGGCCAGACAGACAGACAGAGGGCCAGACAGAGGGCCAGACAGAGGGCCAGACAGAGAGCCAGACAGGCCAGACAGAGACCCAGACAGGCCAGACAGACAGACAGACAGACAGGCCAGCCAGCCAGACAGACAGACAGACAGACAGACAGACAGACAGACAGACAGACAGACAGACAGACAGACAGACAGGCAGACAGACAGACAGACAGACAGAGGGCCAGACAGAGGGCTAGACAGAGGGCCAGACAGAGGGCCAGACAGAGAGCCAGACAGGCCAGACAGAGACCCAGACAGGCCAGACAGACAGACAGACAGACAGAGGGCCAGACAGAGGGTCAGACAGAGGGCCAGACAGAGAGCCAGACAGGCCAGACAGAGAGCCAGACAGGCCAGACAGACAGACAGGCCAGACAGACAGACAGACAGACAGACAGACAGACAGACAGACAGACAGACAGACAGACAGACAGACAGACAGACAGACAGACAGACAGACAGACAGACAGACAGACAGACAGACAGACAGACAGACAGAGGGCCAGACAGAGGGCCAGACAGAGGGCCAGACAGAGAGCCAGACAGAGAGCCAGACAGGCCAGACAGAGACCCAGACAGGCCAGACAGACAGACAGACGGACGGACGGACGGACGGACGGACGGACGGACGGACGGACGGACAGACAGACAGACAGACAGACAGACAGACAGACAGACAGACAGACAGACAGACAGACAGACAGACAGACGGACAGACAGACATACAAGCAAATGTAGAAACTTGACCCTGGATATTGTCCCTTAATACAAGCCCATGCGTGTACCTAATACCTGACCGTGGATATTTTCCCTTAATACAAGCCCGTATATACGATGTATGTACTAACCTGAACCTGAATAGTGTATCTTAATTAAAGCCCATACGTATTATGAACAAACCTGACCCTGACTATTGTTCCATTATACAAGCACTTACATACACATTATGTACAAACCTGGCCCCGACTATTTCCCTTAATACAACCCTATGCATGAATCTAATGTACAAACCTGATCTGGATTTAAGCCCATACATATTACTTATGTACACAGCTGGCCCTGACTATTGTCCCGTAGTACAAGCCCATGCATATACATAATGTGCAAACCTGAACCTATATATTGTCCTTTAATTCACGCCTATATATATACCTTATGTACAAACCTGACTCTAACTATTGTCACATAATACAAGCCCATACATATACATAATGTACATACCTGACCCTAGATATTCTCCTTTAATACAGGCCCATATTTATATACTTTATGTACAAACCTGACCCTGGATATTGTTTCTTAATTAAAGACCATACATATTAGGTATGTACAAACCTGACCCCGGATATTGTCCCGTAATACAATCCCAAACATATATCTAATGTAGAACCCTGACTATGTTCTGACAGACAGACAGACAGACAGACAGACAGACAGACAGACAGACAGACAGACAGACAGACAGACAGACAGACAGACAGACAGACAGACAGACAGACAGACAGACAGACAGACAGACAGAGGGCCAGACAGAGGGCCAGACAGAGGGCCAGACAGAGGGCCAGACAGAGAGCCAGACAGAGGGCCAGACAGAGGGCCAGACAGAGAGCCAGACAGGCCAGACAGAGACCCAGACAGGCCAGACAGACAGACAGACAGAGGGCCAGACAGAGGGCCAGACAGAGGGTCAGACAGAGAGCCAAACAGGCCAAACAGAGACCCAGACAGGCCAGACAGACAGGCCAGACAGAGAGACAGACAGACAGAGGGCCAGACAGAGGGCCAGACAGAGGGCCAGACAGAGAGCCAGACAGGCCAGACAGAGACCCAGACAGGCCAGACAGACAGACAGACAGACAGACAGACAGACAGACAGACAGACAGGCCAGACAGACAGACAGACAGACAGACAGACAGACAGACAGACAGACAGAGGGCCAGACAGAGGGCCAGACAGAGGGCCAGACAGAGAGCCAGACAGGCCAGACAGAGACCCAGACAGGCCAGACAGACAGACAGACAGACAGAGGGCCAGACAGATGGCCAGACAGAGGGCCAGACAGAGAGCCAGACAGGCCAGACAGAGACCCAGACAGGCCAGACAGACAGACAGAGGGCCAGACAGAGGGCCAGACAGAGGGCCAGACAGAGGGCCAGACAGAGAGCCAGACAGGCCAGACAGAGACCCAGACAGGCCAGACAGACAGACAGACAGAGGGCCAGACAGAGGGCCAGACAGAGGGTCAGACAGAGAGCCAAACAGGCCAGACAGAGACCCAGACAGGCCAGACAGACAGGCCAGACAGACAGACAGACAAACAGAGGGCCAGACAGAGAGCCAGACAGAGGGCCAGACAGAGAGCCAGACAGGCCAGACAGAGACCCAGACAGGCCAGACAGACAGACAGACAGACAGACAGAGGGCCAGACAGAGGGCCAGACAGAGAGCCAGACAGGCCAGACAGAGACCCAGACAGGCCAGACAGACAGACAGACAGACAGAGGGCCAGACAGAGGGCCAGACAGAGGGCCAGACAGAGAGCCAGACAGGCCAGACAGAGACCCAGACAGGCCAGACAGACAGACAGAGGGCCAGACAGAGGGCCAGACAGAGGGCCAGACAGAGGGCCAGACAGAGAGCCAGACAGGCCAGACAGAGACCCAGAAAGGCCAGACAGACAGACAGACAGACAGGCCAGCCAGACAGACAGACAGACAGACAGACAGACAGACAGACAGACAGACAGACAGACAGACAGACAGACAGACAGACAGACAGACAGACAGGCAGACAGACAGACAGACAGACAGAGGGCCAGACAGAGGGCTAGACAGAGGGCCAGACAGAGGGCCAGACAGAGAGCCAGACAGGCCAGACAGAGACCCAGACAGACAGAGGGCCAGACAGAGGGCCAGACAGAGGGCCAGACAGAGAGCCAGACAGGCCAGACAGAGACCCAGACAGGCCAGACAGACAGACAGACAGACAGACAGACAGACAGACAGACAGACAGACAGACAGGCCAGACAGACAGACAGACAGACAGACAGACAGACAGACAGACAGACAGAGGGCCAGACAGAGGGCCAGACAGAGGGCCAGACAGAGAGCCAGACAGGCCAGACAGAGACCCAGACAGGCCAGACAGACAGACAGACAGACAGAGGGCCAGACAGATGGCCAGACAGAGGGCCAGACAGAGAGCCAGACAGGCCAGACAGAGACCCAGACAGGCCAGACAGACAGACAGAGGGCCAGACAGAGGGCCAGACAGAGGGCCAGACAGAGAGCCAGACAGGCCAGACAGAGACCCAGACAGGCCAGACAGACAGACAGACAGAGGGCCAGACAGAGGGCCAGACAGAGGGTCAGACAGAGAGCCAAACAGGCCAGACAGAGACCCAGACAGGCCAGACAGACAGGCCAGACAGACAGACAGACAAACAGAGGGCCAGACAGAGAGCCAGACAGAGGGCCAGACAGAGAGCCAGACAGGCCAGACAGAGACCCAGACAGGCCAGACAGACAGACAGACAGACAGACAGAGGGCCAGACAGAGGGCCAGACAGAGAGCCAGACAGGCCAGACAGAGACCCAGACAGGCCAGACAGACAGACAGACAGACAGACAGACAGACAGAGGGCCAGACAGAGGGCCAGACAGAGGGCCAGACAGAGACCCAGACAGGCCAGACAGAGACCCAGACAGGCCAGACAGACAGACAGAGGGCCAGACAGAGGGCCAGACAGAGGGCCAGAAAGAGGGCCAGACAGAGAGCCAGACAGGCCAGACAGAGACCCAGAAAGGCCAGACAGACAGACAGACAGACAGGCCAGCCAGACAGACAGACAGACAGACAGACAGACAGACAGACAGACAGACAGACAGACAGACAGACAGACAGACAGACAGACAGACAGACAGACAGACAGGCAGACAGACAGACAGACAGACAGAGGGCCAGACAGAGGGCTAGACAGAGGGCCAGACAGAGGGCCAGACAGAGAGCCAGACAGGCCAGACAGAGACCCAGACAGGCCAGACAGACAGACAGACAGACAGACAGAGGGCCAGACAGAGGGCTAGACAGAGGGCCAGACAGAGAGCCAGACAGGCCAGACAGAGACCCAGACAGGCCAGACAGACAGACAGGCCAGACAGACAGACAGACAGACAGACAGACAGACAGACAGACAGACAGACAGACAGACAGACAGACAGACAGACAGACAGACAGACAGACAGACAGACAGACAGACAGACAGACAGACAGACAGACAGACAGACAGACAGACAGACAGACAGACAGACAGAGGGCCAGACAGACAGAGGGCCAGACAGAGGGCCAGACAGAGGGCCAGACAGAGGGCCAGACAGAGGGCCAGACAGAGAGCCAGACAGGCCAGACAGAGACCCAGACAGGCCAGACAGACAGACAGACGGACGGACGGACGGACGGACGGACGGACGGACGGACAGACAGACAGACAGACAGACAGACAGACAGACAGACAGACAGACAGACAGACAGACAGACAGACAGACAGACAGACAGACAGACAGACAGACAGACAGACGGACAGACAGACATACAAGCAAATGTAGAAACTTGACCCTGGATATTGTCCCTTAATACAAGCCCATGCGTGTACCTAATACCTGACCGTGGATATTTTCCCTTAATACAAGCCCGTATATACGATGTATGTACAAACCTGAACCTGACTATTGTTCCATTATACAAGCACTTACATACACATTATGTACAAACCTGGCCCCGACTATTTCCCTTAATACAACCCTATGCATGAATCTAATGTACAAACCTGATCTGGATTTAAGCCCATACATATTACTTATGTACACAGCTGGCCCTGACTATTGTCCCGTAGTACAAGCCCATGCATATACATAATGTGCAAACCTGAACCTATATATTGTCCTTTAATTCACGCCTATATATATACCTTATGTACAAACCTGACTCTAACTATTGTCACATAATACAAGCCCATACATATACATAATGTACATACCTGACCCTAGATATTCTCCTTTAATACAGGCCCATATTTATATACTTTATGTACAAACCTGACCCTGGATATTGTTTCTTAATTAAAGACCATACATATTAGGTATGTACAAACCTGACCCCGGATATTGTCCCGTAATACAATCCCAAACATATATCTAATGTAGAACCCTGACTATGTTCTGACAGACAGACAGACAGACAGACAGACAGACAGACAGACAGACAGACAGACAGACAGACAGACAGACAGACAGACAGACAGACAGACAGACAGACAGACAGACAGACAGACAGACAGACAGACAGACAGACAGACAGACAGACAGAGGGCCAGACAGAGGGCCAGACAGAGGGCCAGACAGAGAGCCAGACAGAGGGCCAGACAGAGGGCCAGACAGAGAGCCAGACAGGCCAGACAGAGACCCAGACAGGCCAGACAGACAGACAGACAGAGGGCCAGACAGAGGGCCAGACAGAGGGTCAGACAGAGAGCCAAACAGGCCAGACAGAGACCCAGACAGGCCAGACAGACAGGCCAGACAGACAGACAGACAGACAGAGGGCCAGACAGAGGGCCAGACAGAGGGCCAGACAGAGAGCCAGACAGGCCAGACAGAGACCCAGACAGGCCAGACAGACAGACAGACAGACAGACAGAGGGCCAGACAGAGGGCCAGACAGAGGGCCAGACAGAGAGCCAGACAGGCCAGACAGAGACCCAGACAGGCCAGACAGACAGACAGACATACAGACAGAGGGCCAGACAGAGGGCCAGACAGAGGGCCAGACAGATGGCCAGACAGAGGGCCAGACAGAGAGCCAGACAGAGACCCAGACAGGCCAGACAGACAGACAGACAGACAGACAGTCCAGACAGACAGACAGACAGACAGAGGGCCAGACAGAGGGCCAGACAGAGAGCCAGACAGGCCAGACAGAGACCCAGACAGTCCAGACAGACAGACAGAGGGCCAGACAGAGGGCCAGACAGAGGGCCAGACAGAGGGCCAGACAGAGAGCCAGACAGGCCAGACAGAGACCCAGACAGGCCAGACAGACAGACAGACAGACAGACAGACAGGCCAGACAGACAGACAGACAGACAGACAGACAGACAGACAGAGGGCCAGACAGAGGGCCAGACAGAGGGCCAGACAGAGGGCCAGACAGAGGGCCAGACAGAGGGCCAGACAGAGGGCCAGACAGAGGGCCAGACAGAGAGCCAGACAGGCCAGACAGAGACCCAGACAGGCCAGACAGACAGACAGACAGACAGGCCAGCCAGACAGACAGACAGACAGACAGACAGACAGACAGACAGACAGACAGACAGACAGACAGACAGACAGACAGACAGACAGACAGACAGACAGACAGACAGACAGACAGACAGACAGACAGACAGACAGACAGACAGACAGACAGACAGACAGACAGAGGGCCAGACAGAGGGCTAGACAGAGGGCCAGACAGAGGGCCAGACAGAGAGCCAGACAGGCCAGACAGAGACCCAGACAGGCCAGACAGACAGACAGACAGACAGACAGAGGGCCAGACAGAGGGCCAGACAGAGGGCCAGACAGAGAGCCAGACAGGCCAGACAGAGACCCAGACAGGCCAGACAGACAGACAGGCCAGACAGACAGACAGACAGACAGACAGACAGACAGACAGACAGACAGACAGACAGACAGACAGACAGACAGACAGACAGACAGACAGACAGACAGACAGACAGACAGACAGACAGACAGACAGACAGACAGACAGACAGACAGACAGACAGACAGACAGACAGACAGACAGACAGACAGACAGACGGACAGACAGACATACAAGCAAATGTAGAAACTTGACCCTGGATATTGTCCCTTAATACAAGCCCATGCGTGTACCTAATACCTGACCGTGGATATTTTCCCTTAATACAAGCCCGTATATACGATGTATGTACAAACCTGAACCTGACTATTGTTCCATTATACAAGCACTTACATACACATTATGTACAAACCTGGCCCCGACTATTTCCCTTAATACAACCCTATGCATGAATCTAATGTACAAACCTGATCTGGATTTAAGCCCATACATATTACTTATGTACACAGCTGGCCCTGACTATTGTCCCGTAGTACAAGCCCATGCATATACATAATGTGCAAACCTGAACCTATATATTGTCCTTTAATTCACGCCTATATATATACCTTATGTACAAACCTGACTCTAACTATTGTCACATAATACAAGCCCATACATATACATAATGTACATACCTGACCCTAGATATTCTCCTTTAATACAGGCCCATATTTATATACTTTATGTACAAACCTGACCCTGGATATTGTTTCTTAATTAAAGACCATACATATTAGGTATGTACAAACCTGACCCCGGATATTGTCCCGTAATACAATCCCAAACATATATCTAATGTAGAACCCTGACTATGTTCTGACAGACAGACAGACAGACAGACAGACAGACAGACAGACAGACAGACAGACAGACAGACAGACAGACAGACAGACAGACAGACAGACAGACAGACAGACAGACAGACAGACAGACAGACAGACAGAGGGCCAGACAGAGGGCCAGACAGAGGGCCAGACAGAGGGCCAGACAGAGAGCCAGACAGAGGGCCAGACAGAGGGCCAGACAGAGAGCCAGACAGGCCAGACAGAGACCCAGACAGGCCAGACAGACAGACAGACAGAGGGCCAGACAGAGGGCCAGACAGAGGGTCAGACAGAGAGCCAAACAGGCCAAACAGAGACCCAGACAGGCCAGACAGACAGGCCAGACAGAGAGACAGACAGACAGAGGGCCAGACAGAGGGCCAGACAGAGGGCCAGACAGAGAGCCAGACAGGCCAGACAGAGACCCAGACAGGCCAGACAGACAGACAGACAGACAGACAGACAGACAGACAGACAGACAGGCCAGACAGACAGACAGACAGACAGACAGACAGACAGACAGACAGAGGGCCAGACAGAGGGCCAGACAGAGGGCCAGACAGAGAGCCAGACAGGCCAGACAGAGACCCAGACAGGCCAGACAGACAGACAGACAGACAGAGGGCCAGACAGATGGCCAGACAGAGGGCCAGACAGAGAGCCAGACAGGCCAGACAGAGACCCAGACAGGCCAGACAGACAGACAGAGGGCCAGACAGAGGGCCAGACAGAGGGCCAGACAGAGGGCCAGACAGAGGGCCAGACAGAGAGCCAGACAGGCCAGACAGAGACCCAGACAGGCCAGACAGACAGACAGACAGAGGGCCAGACAGAGGGCCAGACAGAGGGTCAGACAGAGAGCCAAACAGGCCAGACAGAGACCCAGACAGGCCAGACAGACAGGCCAGACAGACAGACAGACAAACAGAGGGCCAGACAGAGAGCCAGACAGAGGGCCAGACAGAGAGCCAGACAGGCCAGACAGAGACCCAGACAGGCCAGACAGACAGACAGACAGACAGACAGAGGGCCAGACAGAGGGCCAGACAGAGAGCCAGACAGGCCAGACAGAGACCCAGACAGGCCAGACAGACAGACAGACAGACAGAGGGCCAGACAGAGGGCCAGACAGAGGGCCAGACAGAGAGCCAGACAGGCCAGACAGAGACCCAGACAGGCCAGACAGACAGACAGAGGGCCAGACAGAGGGCCAGACAGAGGGCCAGACAGAGGGCCAGACAGAGAGCCAGACAGGCCAGACAGAGACCCAGAAAGGCCAGACAGACAGACAGACAGACAGGCCAGCCAGACAGACAGACAGACAGACAGACAGACAGACAGACAGACAGACAGACAGACAGACAGACAGACAGACAGACAGACAGACAGACAGACAGGCAGACAGACAGACAGACAGACAGAGGGCCAGACAGAGGGCTAGACAGAGGGCCAGACAGAGGGCCAGACAGAGAGCCAGACAGGCCAGACAGAGACCCAGACAGACAGAGGGCCAGACAGAGGGCCAGACAGAGGGCCAGACAGAGAGCCAGACAGGCCAGACAGAGACCCAGACAGGCCAGACAGACAGACAGACAGACAGACAGACAGACAGACAGACAGACAGACAGACAGGCCAGACAGACAGACAGACAGACAGACAGACAGACAGACAGACAGAGGGCCAGACAGAGGGCCAGACAGAGGGCCAGACAGAGAGCCAGACAGGCCAGACAGAGACCCAGACAGGCCAGACAGACAGACAGACAGACAGAGGGCCAGACAGATGGCCAGACAGAGGGCCAGACAGAGAGCCAGACAGGCCAGACAGAGACCCAGACAGGCCAGACAGACAGACAGAGGGCCAGACAGAGGGCCAGACAGAGGGCCAGACAGAGAGCCAGACAGGCCAGACAGAGACCCAGACAGGCCAGACAGACAGACAGACAGAGGGCCAGACAGAGGGCCAGACAGAGGGTCAGACAGAGAGCCAAACAGGCCAGACAGAGACCCAGACAGGCCAGACAGACAGGCCAGACAGACAGACAGACAAACAGAGGGCCAGACAGAGAGCCAGACAGAGGGCCAGACAGAGAGCCAGACAGGCCAGACAGAGACCCAGACAGGCCAGACAGACAGACAGACAGACAGACAGAGGGCCAGACAGAGGGCCAGACAGAGAGCCAGACAGGCCAGACAGAGACCCAGACAGGCCAGACAGACAGACAGACAGACAGACAGACAGAGGGCCAGACAGAGGGCCAGACAGAGGGCCAGACAGAGAGCCAGACAGGCCAGACAGAGACCCAGACAGGCCAGACAGACAGACAGAGGGCCAGACAGAGGGCCAGACAGAGGGCCAGACAGAGGGCCAGACAGAGAGCCAGACAGGCCAGACAGAGACCCAGAAAGGCCAGACAGACAGACAGACAGACAGGCCAGACAGACAGACAGACAGACAGACAGACAGACAGACAGACAGACAGACAGACAGACAGACAGACAGACAGACAGACAGACAGACAGACAGACAGACAGACAGACAGACAGACAGGCAGACAGACAGACAGACAGACAGAGGGCCAGACAGAGGGCTAGACAGAGGGCCAGACAGAGGGCCAGACAGAGAGCCAGACAGGCCAGACAGAGACCCAGACAGGCCAGACAGACAGACAGACAGACAGACAGAGGGCCAGACAGAGGGCCAGACAGAGGGCCAGACAGAGAGCCAGACAGGCCAGACAGAGACCCAGACAGGCCAGACAGACAGACAGGCCAGACAGACAGACAGACAGACAGACAGACAGACAGACAGACAGACAGACAGACAGACAGACAGACAGACAGACAGACAGACAGACAGACAGACAGACAGACAGACAGACAGACAGACAGACAGACAGACAGACAGACAGACAGACAGACAGACAGACAGACAGACAGACAGACAGACAGACAGACAGACAGACAGACAGAGGGCCAGACAGAGGGCCAGACAGAGGGCCAGACAGAGGGCCAGACAGAGGGCCAGACAGAGAGCCAGACAGGCCAGACAGAGACCCAGACAGGCCAGACAGACAGACAGACGGACGGACGGACGGACGGACGGACGGACGGACGGACAGACAGACAGACAGACAGACAGACAGACAGACAGACAGACAGACAGACAGACAGACAGACAGACAGACAGACAGACAGACAGACAGACAGACAGACAGACAGACAGACAGACAGACAGACAGACGGACAGACAGACATACAAGCAAATGTAGAAACTTGACCCTGGATATTGTCCCTTAATACAAGCCCATGCGTGTACCTAATACCTGACCGTGGATATTTTCCCTTAATACAAGCCCGTATATACGATGTATGTACAAACCTGAACCTGACTATTGTTCCATTATACAAGCACTTACATACACATTATGTACAAACCTGGCCCCGACTATTTCCCTTAATACAACCCTATGCATGAATCTAATGTACAAACCTGATCTGGATTTAAGCCCATACATATTACTTATGTACACAGCTGGCCCTGACTATTGTCCCGTAGTACAAGCCCATGCATATACATAATGTGCAAACCTGAACCTATATATTGTCCTTTAATTCACGCCTATATATATACCTTATGTACAAACCTGACTCTAACTATTGTCACATAATACAAGCCCATACATATACATAATGTACATACCTGACCCTAGATATTCTCCTTTAATACAGGCCCATATTTATATACTTTATGTACAAACCTGACCCTGGATATTGTTTCTTAATTAAAGACCATACATATTAGGTATGTACAAACCTGACCCCGGATATTGTCCCGTAATACAATCCCAAACATATATCTAATGTAGAACCCTGACTATGTTCTGACAGACAGACAGACAGACAGACAGACAGACAGACAGACAGACAGACAGACAGACAGACAGACAGACAGACAGACAGACAGACAGACAGACAGACAGACAGACAGACAGACAGACAGAGGGCCAGACAGAGGGCCAGACAAAGGGCCAGACAGAGGGCCAGACAGAGAGCCAGACAGAGGGCCAGACAGAGGGCCAGACAGAGAGCCAGACAGGCCAGACAGAGACCCAGACAGGCCAGACAGACAGACAGACAGAGGGCCAGACAGAGGGCCAGACAGAGGGTCAGACAGAGAGCCAAACAGGCCAAACAGAGACCCAGACAGGCCAGACAGACAGGCCAGACAGACAGACAGACAGACAGAGGGCCAGACAGAGGGCCAGACAGAGAGTCAGACAGGCCAGACAGAGACCCAGACAGGCCAGACAGACAGACAGACAGACAGACAGACAGACAGACAGACAGACAGACAGACAGACCAGACAGACAGACAGACAGACAGACAGACAGACAGACAGAGGGCCAGACAGAGGGCCAGACAGAGGGCCAGACAGAGAGCCAGACAGGCCAGACAGAGACCCAGACAGGCCAGACAGACAGACAGACAGACAGAGGGCCAGACAGAGGGCCAGACAGAGGGCCAGACAGAGAGCCAGACAGGCCAGACAGAGACCCAGACAGGCCAGACAGACAGACAGAGGGCCAGACAGAGGGCCAGACAGAGGGCCAGACAGAGGGCCAGACAGAGAGCCAGACAGGCCAGACAGAGACCCAGACAGGCCCAGACAGACAGACAGACAGAGGGCCAGACAGAGGGCCAGACAGAGGGTCAGACAGAGAGCCAAACAGGCCAGACAGAGACCCAGACAGGCCAGACAGACAGGCCAGACAGACAGACAGACAAACAGAGGGCCAGACAGAGAGCCAGACAGGCCAGACAGAGACCCAGACAGGCCAGACAGACAGACAGACAGACAGACAGAGGGCCAGACAGAGGGCCAGACAGAGGGCCAGACAGAGGGCCAGACAGAGAGCCAGACAGGCCAGACAGAGACCCAGACAGGCCAGACAGACAGACAGACATACAGACAGAGGGCCAGACAGAGGGCCAGACAGAGGGCCAGACAGATGGCCAGACAGAGGGCCAGACAGAGAGCCAGACAGAGACCCAGACAGGCCAGACAGACAGACAGACAGACAGACAGTCCAGACAGACAGACAGACAGACAGAGGGCCAGACAGAGGGCCAGACAGAGAGCCAGACAGGCCAGACAGAGACCCAGACAGGCCAGACAGACAGACAGAGGGCCAGACAGAGGGCCAGACAGAGGGCCAGACAGAGGGCCAGACAGAGGGCCAGACAGAGACCCAGACAGGCCAGACAGAGACCCAGACAGGCCAGACAGACAGACAGAGGGCCAGACAGAGGGCCAGACAGAGGGCCAGACAGAGAGCCAGACAGGCCAGACAGAGACCCAGACAGGCCAGACAGACAGACAGACAGACAGGCCAGCCAGACAGACAGACAGACAGACAGACAGACAGACAGACAGACAGACAGACAGACAGACAGACAGACAGACAGACAGACAGGCAGACAGACAGACAGACAGACAGAGGGCCAGACAGAGGGCTAGACAGAGGGCCAGACAGAGGGCCAGACAGAGAGCCAGACAGGCCAGACAGAGACCCAGACAGGCCAGACAGGCCAGACAGACAGACAGACAGACAGAGGGCCAGACAGAGGGCCAGACAGAGGGCCAGACAGAGAGCCAGACAGGCCAGACAGAGACCCAGACAGGCCAGACAGACAGACAGGCCAGACAGACAGACAGACAGACAGACAGACAGACAGACAGACAGACAGACAGACAGACAGACAGACAGACAGACAGACAGACAGACAGACAGACAGACAGACAGACAGACAGACAGACAGACAGAGGGCCAGACAGAGGGCCAGACAGAGGGCCAGACAGAGAGCCAGACAGAGAGCCAGACAGGCCAGACAGAGACCCAGACAGGCCAGACAGACAGACAGACGGACGGACGGACGGACGGACGGACGGACGGACGGACGGACGGACAGACAGACAGACAGACAGACAGACAGACAGACAGACAGACAGACAGACAGACAGACAGACAGACAGACAGACAGACAGACGGACAGACAGACATACAAGCAAATGTAGAAACTTGACCCTGGATATTGTCCCTTAATACAAGCCCATGCGTGTACCTAATACCTGACCGTGGATATTTTCCCTTAATACAAGCCCGTATATACGATGTATGTACTAACCTGAACCTGAATAGTGTATCTTAATTAAAGCCCATACGTATTATGAACAAACCTGACCCTGACTATTGTTCCATTATACAAGCACTTACATACACATTATGTACAAACCTGGCCCCGACTATTTCCCTTAATACAACCCTATGCATGAATCTAATGTACAAACCTGATCTGGATTTAAGCCCATACATATTACTTATGTACACAGCTGGCCCTGACTATTGTCCCGTAGTACAAGCCCATGCATATACATAATGTGCAAACCTGAACCTATATATTGTCCTTTAATTCACGCCTATATATATACCTTATGTACAAACCTGACTCTAACTATTGTCACATAATACAAGCCCATACATATACATAATGTACATACCTGACCCTAGATATTCTCCTTTAATACAGGCCCATATTTATATACTTTATGTACAAACCTGACCCTGGATATTGTTTCTTAATTAAAGACCATACATATTAGGTATGTACAAACCTGACCCCGGATATTGTCCCGTAATACAATCCCAAACAAATATCTAATGTAGAACCCTGACTATGTTCTGACAGACAGACAGACAGACAGACAGACAGACAGACAGACAGACAGACAGACAGACAGACAGACAGACAGACAGACAGACAGACAGACAGACAGACAGACAGACAGACAGACAGACAGACAGACAGACAGACAGACAGACAGACAGACAGACAGAGGGCCAGACAGAGGGCCAGACAGAGGGCCAGACAGAGAGCCAGACAGAGGGCCAGACAGAGGGCCAGACAGAGAGCCAGACAGGCCAGACAGAGACCCAGACAGGCCAGACAGAGGGTCAGACAGAGGGCCAGACAGAGGGCCAGACAGAGGGTCAGACAGAGAGCCAAACAGGCCAGACAGAGACCCAGACAGGCCAGACAGACAGGCCAGACAGACAGACAGACAGACAGAGGGCCAGACAGAGGGCCAGACAGAGGGCCAGACAGAGAGCCAGACAGGCCAGACAGAGACCCAGACAGGCCAGACAGACAGACAGACAGACAGACAGAGGGCCAGACAGAGGGCCAGACAGAGGGCCAGACAGAGAGCCAGACAGGCCAGACAGAGACCCAGACAGGCCAGACAGACAGACAGACATACAGACAGAGGGCCAGACAGAGGGCCAGACAGAGGGCCAGACAGATGGCCAGACAGAGGGCCAGACAGAGAGCCAGACAGAGACCCAGACAGGCCAGACAGACAGACAGACAGACAGACAGTCCAGACAGACAGACAGACAGACAGAGGGCCAGACAGAGGGCCAGACAGAGAGCCAGACAGGCCAGACAGAGACCCAGACAGTCCAGACAGACAGACAGAGGGCCAGACAGAGGGCCAGACAGAGGGCCAGACAGAGGGCCAGACAGAGGGCCAGACAGAGAGCCAGACAGGCCAGACAGAGACCCAGACAGGCCAGACAGACAGACAGACAGACAGACAGACAGGCCAGACAGACAGACAGACAGACAGACAGACAGACAGACAGAGGGCCAGACAGAGGGCCAGACAGAGGGCCAGACAGAGGGCCAGACAGAGGGCCAGACAGAGGGCCAGACAGAGGGCCAGACAGAGGGCCAGACAGAGAGCCAGACAGGCCAGACAGAGACCCGGACAGGCCAGACAGACAGACAGACAGACAGGCCAGCCAGACAGACAGACAGACAGACAGACAGACAGACAGACAGACAGACAGACAGACAGACAGACAGACAGACAGACAGACAGACAGACAGACAGACAGACAGACAGACAGACAGACAGACAGACAGACAGACAGACAGACAGACAGACAGACAGACAGAGGGCCAGACAGAGGGCTAGACAGAGGGCCAGACAGAGGGCCAGACAGAGAGCCAGACAGGCCAGACAGAGACCCAGACAGGCCAGACAGACAGACAGACAGAGGGCCAGACAGAGGGCCAGACAGAGGGCCAGACAGAGAGCCAGACAGGCCAGACAGAGACCCAGACAGGCCAGACAGACAGACAGGCCAGACAGACAGACAGACAGACAGACAGACAGACAGACAGACAGACAGACAGACAGACAGACAGACAGACAGACAGACAGACAGACAGACAGACAGACAGACAGACAGACAGACAGACAGACAGACAGACAGACAGACAGAGGGCCAGACAGAGGGCCAGACAGAGGGCCAGACAGAGAGCCAGACAGAGAGCCAGACAGGCCAGACAGAGACCCAGACAGGCCAGACAGACAGACAGACGGACGGACGGACGGACGGACGGACGGACGGACGGACGGACGGACGGACGGACGGACAGACAGACAGACAGACAGACAGACAGACAGACAGACAGACAGACAGACAGACAGACAGACAGACAGACAGACAGACAGACAGACAGACAGACGGACAGACAGACATACAAGCAAATGTAGAAACTTGACCCTGGATATTGTCCCTTAATACAAGCCCATGCGTGTACCTAATACCTGACCGTGGATATTTTCCCTTAATACAAGCCCGTATATACGATGTATGTACAAACCTGAACCTGACTATTGTTCCATTATACAAGCACTTACATACACATTATGTACAAACCTGGCCCCGACTATTTCCCTTAATACAACCCTATGCATGAATCTAATGTACAAACCTGATCTGGATTTAAGCCCATACATATTACTTATGTACACAGCTGGCCCTGACTATTGTCCCGTAGTACAAGCCCATGCATATACATAATGTGCAAACCTGAACCTATATATTGTCCTTTAATTCACGCCTATATATATACCTTATGTACAAACCTGACTCTAACTATTGTCACATAATACAAGCCCATACATATACATAATGTACATACCTGACCCTAGATATTCTCCTTTAATACAGGCCCATATTTATATACTTTATGTACAAACCTGACCCTGGATATTGTTTCTTAATTAAAGACCATACATATTAGGTATGTACAAACCTGACCCCGGATATTGTCCCGTAATACAATCCCAAACATATATCTAATGTAGAACCCTGACTATGTTCTGACAGACAGACAGACAGACAGACAGACAGACAGACAGACAGACAGACAGACAGACAGACAGACAGACAGACAGACAGACAGACAGACAGACAGAGGGCCAGACAGAGGGCCAGACAGAGGGCCAGACAGAGGGCCAGACAGAGAGCCAGACAGAGGGCCAGACAGAGGGCCAGACAGAGAGCCAGACAGGCCAGACAGAGACCCAGACAGGCCAGACAGACAGACAGACAGAGGGCCAGACAGAGGGCCAGACAGAGGGTCAGACAGAGAGCCAAACAGGCCAGACAGAGACCCAGACAGGCCAGACAGACAGGCCAGACAGACAGACAGACAGACAGAGGGCCAGACAGAGGGCCAGACAGAGGGCCAGACAGAGAGCCAGACAGGCCAGACAGAGACCCAGACAGGCCAGACAGACAGACAGACAGACAGACAGACAGACAGACAGACAGACAGACAGACAGACAGACAGACAGACAGACAGACAGGCCAGACAGACAGACAGAGAGACAGACAGACAGAGGGCCAGACAGAGGGCCAGACAGAGGGCCAGACAGAGAGCCAGACAGGCCAGACAGAGACCCAGACAGGCCAGACAGACAGACAGACAGACAGAGGGCCAGACAGAGGGCCAGACAGAGGGCCAGACAGAGAGCCAGACAGGCCAGACAGAGACCCAGACAGGCCAGACAGACAGACAGAGGGCCAGACAGAGGGCCAGACAGAGGGCCAGACAGAGGGCCAGACAGAGAACCAGACAGGCCAGACAGAGACCCAGACAGGCCAGACAGACAGACAGACAGACAGAGGGCCAGACAGAGGGCCAGACAGAGGGTCAGACAGAGAGCCAAACAGGCCAGACAGAGACCCAGACAGGCCAGACAGACAGGCCAGACAGACAGACAGACAGACAGAGGGCCAGACAGAGGGCCAGACAGAGGGCCAGACAGAGAGCCAGACAGGCCAGACAGAGACCCAGACAGGCCAGACAGACAGACAGACAGACAGACAGACAGAGGGCCAGACAGAGGGCCAGACAGAGGGCCAGACAGAGGGCCAGACAGAGAGCCAGACAGGCCTGACAGAGACCCAGACAGGCCAGACAGACAGACAGACATACAGACAGAGGGCCAGACAGAGGGCCAGACAGAGGGCCAGACAGATGGCCAGACAGAGGGCCAGACAGAGAGCCAGACAGAGACCCAGACAGGCCAGACAGACAGACAGACAGACAGTCCAGACAGACAGACAGACAGACAGAGGGCCAGACAGAGGGCCAGACAGAGAGCCAGACAGGCCAGACAGAGACCCAGACAGGCCAGACAGACAGACAGAGGGCCAGACAGAGGGCCAGACAGAGGGCCAGACAGAGAGCCAGACAGGCCAGACAGAGACCCAGACAGGCCAGACAGACAGACAGACAGACAGACAGACAGACAGGCCAGACAGACAGACAGACAGACAGACAGACAGACAGACAGAGGGCCAGACAGAGGGCCAGACAGAGGGCCAGACAGAGAGCCAGACAGGCCAGACAGAGACCCAGACAGGCCAGACAGACAGACAGACAGACAGAGGGCCAGACAGAGGGCCAGACAGAGGGCCAGACAGAGAGCCAGACAGGCCAGACAGAGACCCAGACAGGCCAGACAGAGGGCCAGACAGAGGGCCAGACAGAGGGCCAGACAGAGGGCCAGACAGAGGGCCAGACAGAGAGCCAGACAGGCCAGACAGAGACCCAGACAGGCCAGACAGACAGACAGACAGACAGGCCAGCCAGCCAGACAGACAGACAGACAGACAGACAGACAGACAGACAGACAGACAGACAGACAGACAGACAGACAGACAGACAGACAGACAGACAGACAGACAGACAGACAGACAGACAGACAGACAGACAGACAGACAGACAGACAGACAGACAGACAGACAGGCAGACAGACAGACAGACAGACAGAGGGCCAGACAGAGGGCTAGACAGAGGGCCAGACAGAGGGCCAGACAGAGAGCCAGACAGGCCAGACAGAGACCCAGACAGGCCAGACAGACAGACAGACAGACAGAGGGCCAGACAGAGGGCCAGACAGAGGGCCAGACAGAGAGCCAGACAGGCCAGACAGAGACCCAGACAGGCCAGACAGACAGACAGGCCAGACAGACAGACAGACAGACAGACAGACAGACAGACAGACAGACAGACAGACAGACAGACAGACAGACAGACAGACAGACAGACAGACAGACAGACAGACAGACAGACAGACAGACAGACAGACAGACAGACAGACAGACAGACAGACAGACAGACAGACAGACAGAGGGCCAGACAGAGGGCCAGACAGAGGGCCAGACAGAGGGCCAGACAGAGAGCCAGACAGAGAGCCAGACAGGCCAGACAGAGACCCAGACAGGCCAGACAGACAGACAGACGGACGGACGGACGGACGGACGGACGGACGGACGGACGGACGGACGGACGGACGGACAGACAGACAGACAGACAGACAGACAGACAGACAGACAGACAGACAGACAGACAGACAGACAGACAGACAGACAGACAGACGGACAGACAGACATACAAGCAAATGTAGAAACTTGACCCTGGATATTGTCCCTTAATACAAGCCCATGCGTGTACCTAATACCTGACCGTGGATATTTTCCCTTAATACAAGCCCGTATATACGATGTATGTACAAACCTGAACCTGAATAGTGTATCTTAATTAAAGCCCATACGTATTATGAACAAACCTGACCCTGACTATTGTTCCATTATACAAGCACTTACATACACATTATGTACAAACCTGGCCCCGACTATTTCCCTTAATACAACCCTATGCATGAATCTAATGTACAAACCTGATCTGGATTTAAGCCCATACATATTACTTATGTACACAGCTGGCCCTGACTATTGTCCCGTAGTACAAGCCCATGCATATACATAATGTGCAAACCTGAACCTATATATTGTCCTTTAATTCACGCCTATATATATACCTTATGTACAAACCTGACTCTAACTATTGTCACATAATACAAGCCCATACATATACATAATGTACATACCTGACCCTAGATATTCTCCTTTAATACAGGCCCATATTTATATACTTTATGTACAAACCTGACCCTGGATATTGTTTCTTAATTAAAGACCATACATATTAGGTAAGTAAAAACCTGACCCCGGATATTGTCCCGTAATACAATCCCAAACATATATCTAATGTAGAACCCTGACTATGTTCTGACAGACAGACAGACAGACAGACAGACAGACAGACAGACAGACAGACAGACAGACAGACAGACAGACGGACAGACAGACATACAAGCAAATGTAGAAACTTGACCCTGGATATTGTCCCTTAATACAAGCCCATGCGTGTACCTAATACCTGACCGTGGATATTTTCCCTTAATACAAGCCCGTATATACGATGTATGAACAAACCTGACCCTGACTATTGTTCCATTATACAAGCACTTACATACACATTATGTACAAACCTGGCCCCGACTATTTCCCTTAATACAACCCTATGCATGAATCTAATGTACAAACCTGATCTGGATTTAAGCCCATACATATTACTTATGTACACAGCTGGCCCTGACTATTGTCCCGTAGTACAAGCCCATGCATATACATAATGTGCAAACCTGAACCTATATATTGTCCTTTAATTCACGCCTATATATATACCTTATGTACAAACCTGACTCTAACTATTGTCACATAATACAAGCCCATACATATACATAATGTACATACCTGACCCTAGATATTCTCCTTTAATACAGGCCCATATTTATATACTTTATGTACAAACCTGACCCTGGATATTGTTTCTTAATTAAAGACCATACATATTAGGTATGTAAAAACCTGACCCCGGATATTGTCCCGTAATACAATCCCAAACATATATCTAATGTAGAACCCTGACTATGTTCTGACAGACAGACAGACAGACAGACAGACAGACAGACAGACAGACAGACAGACAGACAGACGGACAGACAGACATACAAGCAAATGTAGAAACTTGACCCTGGATATTGTCCCTTAATACAAGCCCATGCGTGTACCTAATACCTGACCGTGGATATTTTCCCTTAATACAAGCCCGTATATACGATGTATGTACAAACCTGAACCTGACTATTGTTCCATTATACAAGCACTTACATACACATTATGTACAAACCTGGCCCCGACTATTTCCCTTAATACAACCCTATGCATGAATCTAATGTACAAACCTGATCTGGATTTAAGCCCATACATATTACTTATGTACACAGCTGGCCCTGACTATTGTCCCGTAGTACAAGCCCATGCATATACATAATGTGCAAACCTGAACCTATATATTGTCCTTTAATTCACGCCTATATATATACCTTATGTACAAACCTGACTCTAACTATTGTCACATAATACAAGCCCATACATATACATAATGTACATACCTGACCCTAGATATTCTCCTTTAATACAGGCCCATATTTATATACTTTATGTACAAACCTGACCCTGGATATTGTTTCTTAATTAAAGACCATACATATTAGGTATGTACAAACCTGACCCCGGATATTGTCCCGTAATACAATCCCAAACATATATCTAATGTAGAACCCTGACTATGTTCTGACAGACAGACAGACAGACAGACAGACAGACAGACAGACAGACAGGCCAGACAGACAGACAGACAGACAGACAGACAGACAGACAGACAGACAGACAGACAGACAGACAGACAGACAGGCCAGACAGACAGACAGACAGACAGACAGACAGACAGACAGACAGACAGACAGAGGGCCAGACAGAGGGCCAGACAGAGGGCCAGACAGAGAGCCAGACAGGCCAGACAGAGACCCAGACAGGCCAGACAGACAGACAGACAGACAGAGGGCCAGACAGAGGGCCAGACAGAGGGCCAGACAGAGAGCCAGACAGGCCAGACAGAGACCCAGACAGGCCAGACAGACAGACAGAGGGCCAGACAGAGGGCCAGACAGAGGGCCAGACAGAGGGCCAGACAGAGGGCCAGACAGAGAGCCAGACAGGCCAGACAGAGACCCAGACAGGCCAGACAGAGACCCAGACAGGCCAGACAGGCCAGCCAGACAGACAGACAGACAGACAGACATACAGACAGACAGACAGACAGACAGACAGACAGACAGACAGACAGACAGACAGACAGACAGACAGACAGACAGACAGACAGACAGACAGACAGACAGACAGACAGACAGACAGACAGGCAGACAGACAGACAGACAGACAGACAGAGGGCCAGACAGAGGGCTAGACAGAGGGCCAGACAGAGGGCCAGACAGAGAGCCAGACAGGCCAGACAGAGACCCAGACAGGCCAGACAGACAGACAGACAGACAGACAGAGGGCCAGACAGAGGGCCAGACAGAGGGCCAGACAGAGAGCCAGACAGGCCAGACAGAGACCCAGACAGGCCAGACAGACAGACAGGCCAGACAGACAGACAGACAGACAGACAGACAGACAGACAGACAGACAGACAGACAGACAGACAGACAGACAGACAGACAGACAGACAGACAGACAGACAGACAGACAGACAGACAGACAGACAGACAGACAGACAGACAGACAGACAGACAGACAGACAGAGGGCCAGACAGAGGGCCAGACAGAGGGCCAGACAGAGAGCCAGACAGAGAGCCAGACAGGCCAGACAGAGACCCAGACAGGCCAGACAGACAGACAGACGGACGGACGGACGGACGGACGGACGGACGGACGGACGGACAGACAGACAGACAGACAGACAGACAGACAGACAGACAGACAGACAGACAGACAGACAGACAGACAGACAGACAGACAGACAGACAGACAGACAGACAGACGGACAGACAGACATACAAGCAAATGTAGAAACTTGACCCTGGATATTGTCCCTTAATACAAGCCCATGCGTGTACCTAATACCTGACCGTGGATATTTTCCCTTAATACAAGCCCGTATATACGATGTATGTACAAACCTGAACCTGAATAGTGTATCTTAATTAAAGCCCATACGTATTATGAACAAACCTGACCCTGACTATTGTTCCATTATACAAGCACTTACATACACATTATGTACAAACCTGGCCCCGACTATTTCCCTTAATACAACCCTATGCATGAATCTAATGTACAAACCTGATCTGGATTTAAGCCCATACATATTACTTATGTACACAGCTGGCCCTGACTATTGTCCCGTAGTACAAGCCCATGCATATACATAATGTGCAAACCTGAACCTATATATTGTCCTTTAATTCACGCCTATATATATACCTTATGTACAAACCTGACTCTAACTACTGTCACATAATACAAGCCCATACATATACATAATGTACATACCTGACCCTAGATATTCTCCTTTAATACAGGCCCATATTTATATACTTTATGTACAAACCTGACCCTGGATATTGTTTCTTAATTAAAGACCATACATATTAGGTATGTACAAACCTGACCCCGGATATTGTCCCGTAATACAATCCCAAACATATATCTAATGTAGAACCCTGACTATGTTCTGACAGACAGACAGACAGACAGACAGACAGACAGACAGACAGACAGACAGACAGACAGACAGACAGACAGACAGACAGACAGAAAGACAGACAGACAGACAGACAGAGGGCCAGACAGAGGGCCAGACAGAGGGCCAGACAGAGGGCCAGACAGAGAGCCAGACAGAGGGCCAGACAGAGGGCCAGACAGAGAGCCAGACAGAGGGCCAGACAGAGACCCAGACAGGCCAGACAGACAGACAGACAGAGGGCCAGACAGAGGGCCAGACAGAGGGTCAGACAGAGAGCCAAACAGGCCAGACAGAGACCCAGACAGGCCAGACAGACAGGCCAGACAGACAGACAGACAGACAGAGGGCCAGACAGAGGGCCAGACAGAGGGCCAGACAGAGAGCCAGACAGGCCAGACAGAGACCCAGACAGGCCAGACAGACAGACAGACAGACAGACAGACAGAGGGCCAGACAGAGGGCCAGACAGAGGGCCAGACAGAGGGCCAGACAGAGAGCCAGACAGGCCAGACAGAGACCCAGACAGGCCAGACAGACAGACAGACATACAGACAGAGGGCCAGACAGAGGGCCAGACAGAGGGCCAGACAGATGGCCAGACAGAGGGCCAGACAGAGAGCCAGACAGAGACCCAGACAGGCCAGACAGACAGACAGACAGACAGTCCAGACAGACAGACAGACAGACAGAGGGCCAGACAGAGGGCCAGACAGAGAGCCAGACAGGCCAGACAGAGACCCAGACAGGCCAGACAGACAGACAGAGGGCCAGACAGAGGGCCAGACAGAGGGCCAGACAGAGGGCCAGACAGAGGGCCAGACAGAGGGCCAGACAGAGAGCCAGACAGACAGACAGAGACCCAGACAGGCCAGACAGACAGACAGACAGACAGACAGGCCAGACAGACAGACAGACAGACAGACAGACAGACAGACAGACAGAGGGCCAGACAGAGGGCCAGACAGAGGGCCAGACAGAGAGCCAGACAGGCCAGACAGAGACCCAGACAGGCCAGACAGACAGACAGACAGACAGAGGGCCAGACAGAGGGCCAGACAGAGGGCCAGACAGAGAGCCAGACAGGCCAGACAGAGACCCAGACAGGCCAGACAGACAGACAGAGGGCCAGACAGAGGGCCAGACAGATGGCCAGACAGAGGGCCAGACAGAGGGCCAGACAGAGAGCCAGACAGGCCAGACAGAGACCCTGACAGGCCAGACAGACAGACAGACAGACAGGCCAGCCAGACAGACAGACAGACAGACAGACAGACAGACAGACAGACAGACAGACAGACAGACAGACAGACAGACAGACAGACAGACAGACAGACAGACAGACAGACAGACAGACAGACAGACAGACAGACAGACAGACAGACAGACAGACAGACAGACAGACAGACAGACAGACAGACAGACAGACAGACAGACAGACAGACAGACAGAGGGCCAGACAGAGGGCTAGACAGAGGGCCAGACAGAGGGCCAGACAGAGAGCCAGACAGGCCAGACAGAGACCCAGACAGGCCAGACAGACAGACAGACAGACAGACAGAGGGCCAGACAGAGGGCCAGACAGAGAGCCAGACAGGCCAGACAGAGACCCAGACAGGCCAGACAGACAGACAGACGGACGGACGGACGGACGGACGGACGGACGGACGGACGGACAGACAGACAGACAGACAGACAGACAGACAGACAGACAGACAGACAGACAGACAGACAGACAGACAGACAGACGGACAGACAGACATACAAGCAAATGTAGAAACTTGACCCTGGATATTGTCCCTTAATACAAGCCCATGCGTGTACCTAATACCTGACCGTGGATATTTTCCCTTAATACAAGCCCGTATATACGATGTATGTACAAACCTGAACCTGAATAGTGTATCTTAATTAAAGCCCATACGTATTATGAACAAACCTGACCCTGACTATTGTTCCATTATACAAGCACTTACATACACATTATGTACAAACCTGGCCCCGACTATTTCCCTTAATACAACCCTATGCATGAATCTAATGTACAAACCTGATCTGGATTTAAGCCCATACATATTACTTATGTACACAGCTGGCCCTGACTATTGTCCCGTAGTACAAGCCCATGCATATACATAATGTGCAAACCTGAACCTATATATTGTCCTTTAATTCACGCCTATATATATACCTTATGTACAAACCTGACTCTAACTATTGTCACATAATACAAGCCCATACATATACATAATGTACATACCTGACCCTAGATATTCTCCTTTAATACAGGCCCATATTTATATACTTTATGTACAAACCTGACCCTGGATATTGTTTCTTAATTAAAGACCATACATATTAGGTATGTACAAACCTGACCCCGGATATTGTCCCGTAATACAATCCCAAACATATATCTAATGTAGAACCCTGACTATGTTCTGACAGACAGACAGACAGACAGACAGACAGACAGACAGACAGACAGACAGACAGACAGACAGACAGACAGACAGACAGACAGACAGAGGGCCAGACAGAGGGCCAGACAGAGGGCCAGACAGAGGGCCAGACAGAGAGCCAGACAGAGGGCCAGACAGAGGGCCAGACAGAGAGCCAGACAGGCCAGACAGAGACCCAGACAGGCCAGACAGACAGACAGACAGAGGGCCAGACAGAGGGCCAGACAGAGGGTCAGACAGAGAGCCAAACAGGCCAGACAGAGACCCAGACAGGCCAGACAGACAGGCCAGACAGACAGACAGACAGACAGAGGGCCAGACAGAGGGCCAGACAGAGGGCCAGACAGAGAGCCAGACAGGCCAGACAGAGACCCAGACAGGCCAGACAGACAGACAGACAGACAGACAGACAGACAGACAGACAGACAGGCCAGACAGACAGACAGACAGACAGACAGACAGACAGACAGAGGGCCAGACAGAGGGCCAGACAGAGGGCCAGACAGAGGGCCAGACAGAGAGCCAGACAGACAGGCCAGACAGAGACCCAGACAGGCCAGACAGACAGACAGACAGACAGAGGGCCAGACAGAGGGCCAGACAGAGGGCCAGACAGAGGGCCAGACAGAGAGCCAGACAGGCCAGACAGACAGACAGAGGGCCAGACAGAGGGCCAGACAGAGGGCCAGACAGAGGGCCAGACAGAGAGCCAGACAGGCCAGACAGAGACCCAGACAGGCCAGACAGACAGACAGACATACAGACAGAGGGCCAGACAGAGGGCCAGACAGAGGGCCAGACAGATGGCCAGACAGAGGGCCAGACAGAGAGCCAGACAGAGACCCAGACAGGCCAGACAGGCCAGACAGACAGACAGACAGACAGACAGTCCAGACAGACAGACAGACAGAAAGAGGGCCAGACAGAGGGCCAGACAGAGAGCCAGACAGGCCAGACAGAGACCCAGACAGGCCAGACAGACAGACAGAGGGCCAGACAGAGGGCCAGACAGAGGGCCAGACAGAGGGCCAGACAGAGGGCCAGACAGAGAGCCAGACAGGCCAGACAGAGACCCAGACAGGCCAGACAGACAGACAGACAGACAGACAGACAGGCCAGACAGACAGACAGACAGACAGACAGACAGAGGGCCAGACAGAGGGCCAGACAGAGGGCCAGACAGAGAGCCAGACAGGCCAGACAGAGACCCAGACAGGCCAGACAGACAGACAGACAGACAGAGGGCCAGACAGAGGGCCAGACAGAGAGCCAGACAGGCCAGACAGAGACCCAGACAGGCCAGACAGACAGACAGAGGGCCAGACAGAGGGCCAGACAGAGGGCCAGACAGAGGGCCAGACAGAGGGCCAGACAGAGAGCCAGACAGAGACCCAGACAGGCCAGACAGACAGACAGACAGACAGACATGCCAGCCAGCCAGACAGACAGACAGACAGACAGACAGACAGACAGACAGACAGACAGACAGACAGACAGACAGACAGACAGACAGACAGACAGACAGACAGACAGACAGACAGGCAGACAGACAGACAGACAGACAGAGGGCCAGACAGAGGGCTAGACAGAGGGCCAGACAGAGGGCCAGACAGAGAGCCAGACAGGCCAGACAGAGACCCAGACAGGCCAGACAGACAGACAGACAGACAGAGGGCCAGACAGAGGGCCAGACAGAGGGCCAGACAGAGAGCCAGACAGGCCAGACAGAGACCCAGACAGGCCAGACAGACAGACAGGCCAGACAGACAGACAGACAGACAGACAGACAGACAGACAGACAGACAGACAGACAGACAGACAGACAGACAGACAGACAGACAGACAGACAGACAGACAGACAGACAGACAGACAGAGGGCCAGACAGAGGGCCAGACAGAGGGCCAGACAGAGAGCCAGACAGAGAGCCAGACAGGCCAGACAGAGACCCAGACAGGCCAGACAGACAGACAGACGGACGGACGGACGGACGGACGGACGGACGGACGGACGGACGGACGGACGGACAGACAGACAGACAGACAGACAGACAGACAGACAGACAGACAGACAGACAGACAGACAGACAGACAGACAGACAGACAGACAGACAGACAGACAGACAGACAGACAGACAGACAGACAGACAGACAGACAGACAGACAGACAGACGGACAGACAGACATACAAGCAAATGTAGAAACTTGACCCTGGATATTGTCCCTTAATACAAGCCCATGCGTGTACCTAATACCTGACCGTGGATATTTTCCCTTAATACAAGCCCGTATATACGATGTATGTACAAACCTGAACCTGAATAGTGTATCTTAATTAAAGCCCATACGTATTATGAACAAACCTGACCCTGACTATTGTTCCATTATACAAGCACTTACATACACATTATGTACAAACCTGGCCCCGACTATTTCCCTTAATACAACCCTATGCATGAATCTAATGTACAAACCTGATCTGGATTTAAGCCCATACATATTACTTATGTACACAGCTGGCCCTGACTATTGTCCCGTAGTACAAGCCCATGCATATACATAATGTGCAAACCTGAACCTATATATTGTCCTTTAATTCACGCCTATATATATACCTTATGTACAAACCTGACTCTAACTACTGTCACATAATACAAGCCCATACATATACATAATGTACATACCTGACCCTAGATATTCTCCTTTAATACAGGCCCATATTTATATACTTTATGTACAAACCTGACCCTGGATATTGTTTCTTAATTAAAGACCATACATATTAGGTATGTACAAACCTGACCCCGGATATTGTCCCGTAATACAATCCCAAACATATATCTAATGTAGAACCCTGACTATGTTCTGACAGACAGACAGACAGACAGACAGACAGACAGACAGACAGACAGACAGACAGACAGACAGACAGACAGACAGACAGACAGACAGACAGACAGACAGACAGACAGACAGACAGACAGACAGAGGGCCAGACAGAGGGCCAGACAGAGGGCCAGACAGAGGGCCAGACAGAGAGCCAGACAGAGGGCCAGACAGAGGGCCAGACAGAGAGCCAGACAGGCCAGACAGAGACCCAGACAGGCCAGACAGACAGACAGACAGAGGGCCAGACAGAGGGCCAGACAGAGGGTCAGACAGAGAGCCAAACAGGCCAGACAGAGACCCAGAAAGGCCAGACAGACAGGCCAGACAGACAGACAGACAGAGGGCCAGACAGAGGGCCAGACAGAGGGCCAGACAGAGAGCCAGACAGGCAGACAGAGACCCAGACAGGCCAGACAGACAGACAGACAGACAGACAGACAGGCCAGACAGACAGACAGACAGACAGACAGACAGACAGACAGACAGACAGGCCAGACAGACAGACAGACAGACAGACAGACAGACAGACAGAGGGCCAGACAGAGGGCCAGACAGACAGACAGACAGAGGGCCAGACAGAGGGCCAGACAGAGGGCCAGACAGAGAGCCAGACAGGCCAGACAGAGACCCAGACAGGCCAGACAGACAGACAGAGGGCCAGACAGAGGGCCAGACAGAGGGCCAGACAGAGGGCCAGACAGAGAGCCAGACAGGCCAGACAGAGACCCAGACAGGCCAGACAGACAGACAGACAGAGGGCAGACAGAGGGCCAGACAGAGGGCCAGACAGAGGGTCAGACAGAGAGCCAAACAGGCCAGACAGAGACCCAGACAGGCCAGACAGACAGGCCAGACAGACAGACAGACAGACAGAGGGCCAGACAGAGGGCCAGACAGAGGGCCAGACAGAGAGCCAGACAGGCCAGACAGAGACCCAGACAGGCCAGACAGACAGACAGACAGACAGACAGACAGAGGGCCAGACAGAGGGCCAGACAGAGGGCCAGACAGAGGGCCAGACAGAGAGCCAGACAGGCCAGACAGAGACCCAGACAGACAGACAGACATACAGACAGAGGGCCAGACAGAGGGCCAGACAGAGGGCCAGACAGATGGCCAGACAGAGGGCCAGACAGAGAGCCAGACAGAGACCCAGACAGGCCAGACAGACAGACAGACAGACAGACAGTCCAGACAGACAGACAGACAGACAGAGGGCCAGACAGAGGGCCAGACAGAGAGCCAGACAGGCCAGACAGAGACCCAGACAGGCCAGACAGACAGACAGAGGGCCAGACAGAGGGCCAGACAGAGGGCCAGACAGAGAGCCAGACAGGCCAGACAGAGACCCAGACAGGCCAGACAGACAGACAGACAGACAGGCCAGACAGACAGACAGACAGACAGACAGAGGGCCAGACAGAGGGCCAGACAGAGGGCCAGACAGAGAGCCAGACAGGCCAGACAGAGACCCAGACAGGCCAGACAGACAGACAGACAGGCAGACAGACAGACAGACAGACAGAGGGCCAGACAGAGGGCTAGACAGAGGGCCAGACAGAGGGCCAGACAGAGAGCCAGACAGGCCAGACAGAGACCCAGACAGGCCAGACAGACAGACAGACAGACAGACAGAGGGCCAGACAGAGGGCCAGACAGAGGGCCAGACAGAGAGCCAGACAGGCCAGACAGAGACCCAGACAGGCCAGACAGACAGACAGGCCAGACAGACAGACAGACAGACAGACAGACAGACAGACAGACAGACAGACAGACAGACAGACAGACAGACAGACAGACAGACAGACAGACAGACAGACAGACAGACAGACAGACAGACAGACAGACAGACAGACAGACAGACAGACAGACAGACAGACAGACAGACAGACAGACAGACAGACAGACAGACAGACAGACAGACAGACAGACAGAGGGCCAGACAGAGGGCCAGACAGAGGGCCAGACAGAGAGCCAGACAGAGAGCCAGACAGGCCAGACAGAGACCCAGACAGGCCAGACAGACAGACAGACGGACGGACGGACGGACGGACGGACGGACGGACGGACGGACGGACGACAGACAGACAGACAGACAGACAGACAGACAGACAGACAGACAGACAGACAGACAGACAGACAGACAGACAGACAGACAGACAGACAGACAGACAGACAGACAGACAGACAGACAGACAGACAGACAGACAGACAGACGGACAGACAGACATACAAGCAAATGTAGAAACTTGACCCTGGATATTGTCCC
>JAWPHD010016127.1:0-51486 GCA_037043455.1 Cyrtodaria siliqua | reverse complement strand
GTTAATGTCAAACCTTTAAAAATGTATTTCTTTTTCCAATTATGGTATTATCCTTACTTGACATTAAGCAAAATGGAATTCGATGGAAAGTTTCACTATGTAAATTCTTGAGTTTTAAGGGTAAAACCCGAAAATGATAAAAAAAAAAATTGTTTTACTTTAAACCGCTTTATATAATTTGTCTTATTTTAAAATGTATTCTCATCCAAATCAATGAATATCGCAGAGATGAGCTAGAAAGAAAAGTTAAGATGCCACGTGATATTTTAGCTACTTCACATTTTCAGATAGGAAGTTTGCTAACTATTTATTACTATGCCTGTGGTCTTTCTAAATATCTGATAAAAATACCATCTTTGTAGGATGTGTGCCACTTTAGGTAAAAAAGGAACAGCGTCTTCCAAGTATATAGGATGTGTGCACCAGGAAGGGTAAGAAAATCCGACTATGAAGTTTCAATTAACAATCATTAAATTTCACTATCGACGCCGTTCATTTTGCTATCATTGCAGTTTAACTAACTTGAAGATTAATCATGGAAACTGTTATCAAACAAATGCTCTTGTTAACTTTATTATTGACAAAGTGAACCTAAATGACTCTGATATGGACATTCTACTGTGACATAGATATTATCAAATGTTGATATGTTCGTAATAAACTTAATAACCATGAATTAGTTCGCTGACTCCCGCCCAGTCAATTCAAGAATGCGAAAATAACAAGATATTACGAAGGTGTCGATAATCCTTCAGTTTTCTAAATATGTATCCACAGGCCCAAGTGTCTCGACCTCTTCTTAATAGCCACAGAACGCCATTTATAATAATTTTGACATTCTTCGTATAATTTATAACAAAGAAACGAAAGGTGAAATTTATTTTTATTTGTTTTTAATTTATATACCAGAATAAAAGACGAGATTAAACCGTTTGACTTATTAACACTACCAAGTTCTAGCGATAGCGCTATTTAAATGCCATTATCTTGTCAGTTAGTGATATAATTTATTGTTTTAGATATTTTAGTACATAGGAAACATATATATAAAAGATAAATAGAGTATAATGAACTCATGTCATAAAGATAAACTTTAATCCGGGCAAAAGTAAACATCCCAGCAGCCCATTTTTTAGACTGGTCCCCTGACTAAAACTCTTTCAGATTTATATATTTAGTATAGTCAGGGGACCAGTCTACCCATTTTTTCCCCACTGAGCGTTCCAAGGCTGTATATCCCTATTGTCAACATGTTTGTGTTAGTGAACTATATCCCCTATAAACAGGCAAAGGTTGAAGGTTTAATGGCCACCCTTTTTTCAGTATTATCAATTAACCAATTTAACTCTTAAACATCATTTGATCATTTCTTGATAGTCCTGGAGAAAAAACATATATTTGAATCTGCTACTAAGTTGTATGTAAAAAGAATATTATTTGCATGACGTAGATACTACTTTTACCACTGCGTGACTGCACGGGGAAATGAGGTAATTCTGAATTGTATAGCTGGGCAACTATTGCCAGATAATTGTTAAATACATTTACCCGAGGATTAATTTACCTGTTCAAAGTTTTCTACGTCATCTAATAAAATCTTATTCTCGCTTTTCGCAGATATTGCAATGTGTGAATTGTAAATATCTATTATTGTGTATTGATTTCGATTTAAACATAAACATGTTCATGAAACAAAACATGGCCGGGGAAACTTTAAACCGCTATCGGACCATCTTAGCCACTGAGCTGTATCACGACTGTAACCCCAAGGACAACCATTTTGATTTGTAATGTCGCACACTTTACCGATACCTACACTCAAGTGATATGAAAACGCAACACGGGAATTTCCGCTATATATTGTATGTACAATATGCTGCTTTTAATCGAATGGTACATGGCTACGTTAGACCTTTCCTTTTGGAAAAAATACTAAAACAACAAGTAATACAGCAAATAGTATTCCTTCAATGTTTCATCATTCACAGAGTAATCAATCATGTGAGCAAACTTAGGATGCAACATTTTGCAAACTATTTACGTTAAATACAATACTGAACTAGCTCAATTTTTCAAAGAGCTACTTCAACATTTATGAAGTTCTTGTTACAAAGTGTAGTGTGATTAAAACGTCTACAACATCACAGTTGTGTCCTTTCTCTAGTTAGCTGCAACTTTCTTTTTACAAAAACATCTTTCTTTGGAATATTATGTGCAATTAAGTGTGCAGTATATACAATATATAGCGGAAATTCCCGTGTTGCGTTTTCATATCACTTGAGTGTATATACTGAAACGGAAAAGAAACGCAACTCGGGAATTTCCGCCATATATTGTATTTGTACGGTGACATTTCCTTTGATTAATGCAGAGCATTAAATCGTTTAATTTAGGGTAACTAAAGGGGCGTGGCTATACCGTACTACAAGTACCAGATATTGAAATTAGAGTACGGTCACTATGACGTCACAGTGTTACTAAGTACGCCATGCTACAAGATAGAGTCTGTCTCTGCTCGTTGGTTGTTTATATAAGCCAACTCGCTGAGACCAGACTCTATCTTTTACATACTGCACACTTACTTCCACATAGTATTCCAAAGAAATCCCAAGATGTTTTGTAAAAAAAAAGTTGCAGTTAATTAGGGAAAGGACACAACTGAGATGTTGTAGACGTTTTAATCACACTACAAGAAATTCACAAATGTTAAAGTTCCTCTGAATTGAATTAAATGTTGTTTAACGGCTCATCAACAGAGTATAGGTTATTTAGAGCCGCCCCAGACAGAGGGGAAGGATACATAGGAATCCGGGAACCTGCCCTACTCTTATTATCGAATAGATTCCTATGGTTCTTTAACGTGCTCGGAGGGTATACCGTACCGCCCGGTTTACGTCCCCATCCGACGGACGGGGATAAGGAAAAGTGTCTTGCCCAAGAGCACACCGACGGAACTCAGTGGCACCACGGAGGATTGAACCCGGGGCCTCCGGTTACAAATCCGCCGCGCTACCGACCACGCCAGCCCACTGAAAAACAGCCAGTTCAGAACTGTATTTAACGTAAAGAGTTTGCAAAATTTTGCATCCTAAGTTTGCTTACATGCTTGAGCCAAACGTGTACTCTTTGAATCTTTGAAGGCATACTATTTGCTGTATTATGTATTGTTTTAGTATTTTTTCCGAAAGGAAAGGTCTTACGTAGCCATGTACTATTCGATTAACAGCAGCATATTGTACATACAATATATAGCGGAAATTCCCGAGTTGCGTTTCTTTTGCGTTTCAGTACACGGCGGTCAATTAAAACGCACCAGTAGATTATATGGGTAGATTATATGGGTAGATTATATGGTAGATTATATGGGTAGATTATATGGTAGATTATATGGGTAGATTATATGGGTAGATTATATGGATAGATTATATGGGTAGATTATATGGGTAGATTATATGGTAGATTATATGGGTAGATTATATGGTAGATTATGGGTAGATTATATGGGTAGATTATATGGTAGATTATATGGTAGATTATTGGGTAGATTATATGGGTAGATTATATGGGTAGATTATATGGAAGATTATATGGGTAGATTATATGGGTGTTAACTTGTATTGATGAAGTAACTGATGATATTAAGTGAACACTTGCAAATTGAAGGATATTAATTAACAACTGCAAACACTGATTGTCTCAGAATTACCAAACATGGTGTATAGAGTTCAATTAAAGGCAGATGCGTAGAAAACAAAAGTCACACATTTGTACACATTTGTATACCGGCTATGGCCAACCAAGTTACCGTTCCTAGGAAATCATCCCGACGTTACATTATTCCAACAACATAACGCCAGGCCTCACTTAAGAGTTACAAGTGAGGTTTTCTTGCCTGGAATAACGTGACATTGGGATGATTTCCTTGGAACGGTAAAACGGTTGGCCATACTCGGTATTAAAATGTGTGACTTTTGTTTTCTACGCATGTGACTTTTATTGAACCCTATACACCATGTTTAGGAATTCGGAGACAATCTCAGTGTTTGCATATGTTAATTAATATCCTTTAATTTTAAAATATACACTTATTGGGGCGTTCTCATTGCCCGCCAGTATACATATACCCATTATGTACTCTGTAAGCATCTTTGTGTTATACACGTTATACTCATTCATATGTATTACAAGGTGAGCAATTACCAGAATGTATACCCTGTTATTATATAACCTATAAATAGACGCGTTTTCATTGGCTAAAAAGTAATTTTTTAGAAAAAATATCTAGCGATATTGACCTGTTTTTTTGATATTGACCTGTTTTTTTGATATTGACCTGTTTTATATAATTGTTTTTTTGATATTGACCTGTTTTATATAATTGTAAATTGAGGGTTATATAATAAAACAGTTATGGAGTTTTCAGCTGTTATACATGATGTTGATATGCACCAAAAAATCATTATTGACCTCGGCTATCGCCTCGGTTTTTTTGGTGCATATCACATCATGTATAACAGCTGAAAAGTCCATAATTGTATATTATGCACCGTTAACGGTCAAACATATCTTGCTGGAATGTGTAGACTTTGATCCTATGCGGCAAAGATACTACAATGTTAAAACTATGAAAGAGTTATTTAATGCTGTAGATTTTAGTATTGTTTTAGATTTCTTGAAAGAAATCATATAAATCATTATAATATGTTCTTATATATATTTACTTGTTTATCATGTTTATACACCCGTTGACGGACATTTGATTTACATTTATACATAGTTTATATTACTACCATAGCATCCCTTATTTGTAAATAGTTTTATCTTTATATATATATATTCATTCATTTTTAATTATTACTTCATTTCTCCATTTTTCACCTATTTATGTGTCGACGTATCGTACAACACCATTCATTCATTCATTCATTCATTCATTCATTCATGCATTTATTGTGTTATATTTTTCTGTAGGTTTACCACCACTAATTACATGTAAACCTCCGAGGTGTAGTCGAATGTAGTTCCTATAATAAAAAGTATAAGTATATGTATAAAAAGCGTATTAATGGGTTTTACTGGATCACTGATGAACATTTTCGAAATGTCGACTCTATGCTTACACTTTGTGAGCAATTAAAACAGTCGATCAATAAAAACAGCTGTACCCTTGACCTGTTTAGTAAACAAACAAGAACTTTCTTACATGTCTTGTGACCCCACGTTTTCTGGTGATTTTTCAAGTGGAAAAATAGTTTTCTATATGAATATTACACTGCTGCATTATCCATACTTGAGTTGAATTTGCAGCAAATCATTAATATGTGACACTTTAACATTGGTGTCTATGGGGAAAATAATTAGTGTTTTCATACCTGTATGCTGCCTAGTTTGGAAGAGGCTATAACATGGCTGGGTACTGTACCGTTTTATACAGAGACAATAGGTAAGAGTAAGGTTTGGTGCACCCTAGAACCTGGTATAAAACCCACAGCGGCATATTTTGCCACTGACCGTTTCAAGGCGGCAGCCCTATTGTCGACCCTATTATGTTTGTGGTGTCATATCTTGTCTTTTGTTCTTCGTTGTAATGTTGTTTGTTTCTATACGTGTCTTTGGTTGACTGTGGTCCTTGAATGCTACATTTTCTGTTCGACTTTTATATCTACTTTTATTGTAAACGCGTATCTTTGGATGGCTGTATTCTGTAGATGCTGTACTTCTGACACACGACCTTTTCACCTACTTCTTTATTTTGATATGAATGCTGTTTAACGGGCTCATCAACACATTGTATGTTATTTACAGCCACCCTAGAGAGAAGTGAGTGCTACACAAGAATTTTGGAACCTCTCCACTTTTTGCTAACAATTAGGTTCCTGTGATTTTTTTTAACGTGCTACGAGGAAAATCTCCGATTTGCGTTCCCGTCCTACTGACGAGCCTAAGGGAAGGTGTCTTGTCCAAGAACACACCAACGAAACTCAGCGCCGGCGTGGCTCGAACCCAAAGTCCACCGTGCTATCCATTGGATCACTTAGTTAAGTGACTTTTTGTCCAGTTTATTTGACAAACTAAGTTACCAGACTGTATTTTGTAATTAAATATATATTTTTAGCTGTTTGACTTACCAACTTCAACGATTTAATGCGGTGATTGGACTAGTAACTCCATAGTTATATTATATGTATATTATAAACACAACTAAACAAATCTGGTTTTAAAACGTCATATGCTCTAATCATGAGAAATGACCGTTGCATAGAACTTAAAGGCTTTAATTTGAAACCAATATTTTAACCCAATGCGTACAACTACAGCAATTTATTTAAAGTAATTTTAATAAAATTGTTAAATTTACATTTGTCTCTTAGCATATAAGCCGATGGATAATTTTGGTAACTTTTCCCAATACGTGGGTGTTGTTTGTCGTAGTGTTCATGCTCTACAACTATAATATATTCAAGTTATTGCCTCCCACTCGTCTTAATTTATCACAACAACGGACAGCAGAACGAATGACTGACCTATACATTTAATTTAAATTAAATCATGATAGCTTGATAATTTTACTGACAACACTAAGTCAGAGTTGACAAAGACCGTTTTCTGTCTGACGCTTATATTTTCAGTTTATGGTGCCACACTGATAACGTGTTTATCAACATTTATAATCATACTGTCTCCATTAGGCGATCCTTAAAAAATAACAATTTGGTATAATGAGAATATAATATAACGTATTATATATTCACAACAGAAACATACCTTTGGACGGCACACCGGATATCTAGACGAATAATGAGTAGATTGAAACTTCACTTTGGTGAATTCTGACTCGAATATCTCAGCGATTTGACAGGAGATCATGAGGAAGAAAGGTATTGTTGGATCGGAAAATTATTTCCGCACAAGACAGTGTATATGGTGCGTATATTTGAGATTGTTGTATTGTTGTACACGCCTGCTTGACCTCAGAAAAACAAAACATTTCCCGTTACAGTCCTTCATAAATAATTATAATAACGGAAGATGATACTCAAAAGATGCAGATTCCTGTGTCTTTATATATATATATATAGCCAGAAGTCAACCTCACGATACAATGTAACATAAATCTATTTTCACTTTTTTTTCCTTTTTTTTTTTTTCAATGTTGTAATTTTGTAATTAGCAAATCTAGTAAGGTAAGCGCTTAAGTGACCAGGAAAAATAGAGCGGAGCGAAAAATAGAGGGGAGCGCTTATGAAACAGAAAAAGAGCCAATAGAACGCGTATGGAACAACGAGAAACATGGACATGCGCGCATACAAAAAGGGGAGAAAGCTGGATGAACGTCTAATGAATATATACGGGGTCGGGGGGGGAGGGGGAGGGTTACGGGGGAGGGTGTCTATGAATTCACAACCAGTCGATGTTGATGTGTCAGTAGTGAAATTACTGAATGATACTCGTGCAAGAAAAGAATCGACCTATTGGGTTAGGTAACGTTGGTCTTTCTACTTATCATCGAGGAAGGCTGATGTCGTATATCCATAATGAAAATACTTACATAATGTTGATTTCCATGTTATTGTTGGTCTTACTTGCACCACCACCCTTGCAGCACTGGCAGCAGCAGATGAGACAGAAGATCATGCTGAGTAACATGAACGCCAAGATGGCACCCACATAGATGGTGCACGGCATTTCAAGCCATCCGAACTCTAGCATCCCAGGAACCGCCTGGTAACAAAAGTAGCGGGTTTCGTTTTCTGTAAGTAGATATAAAACATTCAGTCAAGACTACACTGACCCCCGTGGGGTCTCTGTTATTTTTTATTTTTTATTTTTGTATTCAAATTACAGGTGAAGAGAACTCTCGCATTCTGTCCATTGACTTTAAACATGAGTTCAGCCATCACAATAGAGTTATCTCTACATGAAATGGATTTTTCTTAAGTATGTTTTTTCTTCATTATTTGATAAAACTATCTTTTAGAATAAAGCGTTTCTAGATCAATGCATGTTAGATTTGATTCAGGGGACGGAAGCTAATTTAGATAGATACATGTTAGATTTGATTCAGGCGACGATCTAGATAAATTGAGGTTAGACTTGATTCCGGAGACGGAAGGCAATCTAGATAAATGGAGGTTAGACTTAATTCAAGGTACGAAACTATTCTAGATAAAGACATGTTAGATTTGATTCAGGGGACGGAAGGCAGTCTAGATAATATATGATAGATTTGATCCAGGGGATGGAAGCCAGTCTAGATAATACATGTTAGATTTGAGTAAGGGGAGAGAATAGAAGGGCATCTTGTGCAACACATGTTATAGTTAGGGGACGGAAGCGTTTCTAGATTAAGGAATGTTAGATTTGATTCAGTGGACGATAACCAGTCCAGATAAATGCGTGTTAGGTTTAATCCACAGTGGACGATAACCAGTCTAGATAAATGCGTGTTAGATTTAATTCAGTGGACGATAACCAGTCCAGATAAATGCGTATTAGATTTAATTCAGTGGACGAAAACAAGTCTAGATAAATGCGTGTTAGATTTAAAGGGAATGAAGCGACATGGCCAAACCATCTTTATTATTGAGAGTTCTGAACAATTTGAATAAGAGTGAAAGAATTATCAAAATCGGATGATAGACAAAAAAGATATGATCATTTGAAGTTTCTGTTGAAACGGATGTGGAAGCGGCCATTTTGAGAGGTATGATATCACGGTTCTAAATGACCATATATGGAATATTTATAAATATGAAAATTTACTTATTTATATGGAAAAAATGACACAACTATGAAAAATATGTAATACCTAACGCCAATAATGCTTTATATGACCACTACATTTTTTTGCATTCATTCACAATGTTTTTCTCCGTTTTAAATGATATTTATCAATATTCCATATATGGTAATATGGAACTATGACATCATAGTTCTAAAAAATGGCGGCTCCTATATCCGTTTTAGAACAACCTTTAAATGGTCATATCTTTTTTGTTTATCATCCGATTTTGATAATTTTTTTCACCTTTTCCCAAGTTTTTCAGAACTCTCAATGAAATAGCTTGTTTGGCTGTGGCGTTACATTCCCTTTAATTCAGTGAACGATAACCAGTCCAGATAAATGCTTGTTAGATTTAATTCAGTGAACGATAACCAGTCCAGATAAATACGTATTAGATTTAATTCAGTGGACGAAAACAGGTCTAGATACATGCGTGTTAGATTTAATTCAGTGGACGATAATAGCCAACCTAGATAAATGCGTGTTAGATTAAATTGATTTGATTCAGTGGGCCCAAGTCAGTCTAGATCAATATAGGTCGGAAGCAAGACTAGATCAATAGGTGTAAGATCTGGTTGACGGGGTGGAAGCTAATCTAGCTCAATGTATGTTAAGGTTGATTAAGGGGGCGAAAGGCAATCTTGAGCAACACATGTTAGATTCAGTGGACGGAAGCTATTCTAGATCAGAGAATTATGAAGACTTTTTACATCACTGCCTAGATCAATACATGTTAGAGTTGATTCAGAGGAAGCTAGTCTAGATATATATATGTTAGGTTTGATTCAGTCGGAGTGCGGATAGAGATAACAGCATCGATGACAACCGTTGGAATCGTCTAATCTGAATGATCTACTGAATACTGTTTTAAATTCAAACTGATAAGAACACCACCTTTACTTACCATATGTCACTGGGAAACCTGAAAGTATACAATACGCATTATGTCAGGGACTGTAGATAGACTGTAATATAAACGGGTCCTGATTATTTTGGACTTTTTTTTTAAAGCATTTACTAGTAATACATTTATAATTACTGTATTGTTTAGAATTCATTCAACCTTTTGTTCAAATTGCATGCTCATTTTGTTTTATTTAAGCAATTGTTAACATGTACTGATTTCATTAGTAGTACTGTTATCATTATTTGACAAGAGCTATTTAAATAGTGAACTATTTAGTATTCCAAAGTGTCGGGGGGTAAAAACACGTCAATAAGTACTGTTCATGCAACATGGACCAAGCTGTTCTTGTTTTTGTTTTTTTTGCATCGAGCATAATATATCAACAGACATGTTTAGTCTTTCGTTTCGTTTTAATGTTACCTTGACTAGAAGTAATATTTCATTATGTTCTTATTGTTTCTCAATTTCATTTAACTGTGTTTTTTTATTACAGGTTTAACGTATTTTCCTGCATGCTTTTTCAGGTAGCATGTCAGAAAATAGAATTTCAGGCGGAATACATTCGTCTGTGTCCATTGAATGTATGCATTAAATCAATTTATTGTAATATTACCACATTCTAAACAATATGACCACATTTTAATAATTAATTAGAGAATGTTACAGTACCTAAGGTTTTTGTCTTGGATGAGGTATAGGGACCAAAGCCATATCCGTTTATGGATCTGATATGTACGACATAGTGTGTGTCGAAATCTAGATTGGGAATGGTGTACGTCAAATCTGTGGTTGTGAAATTCAAAAAACCGTATTCGGCGTTCATCATGGTTATCCACTGAAGTTGATATCCTGTAAATACAGAATAAGTTGGTACCCGGAAAATATCAGTAAACAGATAGAATAAGTTGGTACCCTGTAAATACAAAAGAAGTTGGTACCTGGTAAATATCGTTAAACGCACAGAATAAGTTGGTAGTCTACCATGTAAATACAGAAGAAGTTGGTACCCGGTTAATACAGAAGAAATTGATACCCGGTAAATACAGAAGAAGTTGGTACCCGGTGAATATCGGTAAACGTACAGAATAAGTTGGTACCCTGTAAATACAGAAAATGTTGGTACCCGGTAAATACGGAAGAAGTTGGTACCCGGTAAATACAGAAGAAGTTGGTATCCAGTAAATACAGATAAAGTTGGTACCCAATTAAACAGAAGGAGTTGGTATACGGTAAATACAGAAAAAGTTGGTACCCTGTACATAAAGGAATCACCCAATATTGTGATTGTGCAAGCAGATTATTATGTATATGAGTGGGTCGTCTACCTAAATCCTGAACTGGAGGGCAACGATTGATGTTTGTCTTCAATCCTGTCTTGCCCTTAATGGTTTATTATCGTGTTGCTATTACTTCTGCAAAGTCATAGAATAGTTGAAAGTCATAGAATACTTGTTTTGTGGTTTTCGATGTCATTTTTTATATATTCATATATACATGATCATCTTTGCGGTATACTTGTATTGCCTATTAATGCTGTCTATAATGTTAGGGATATAGCCTGGGGGTTCCGGCAGCGGCTCTTATATTGCTTTAGTAATTGCACATGGTAAGGTAGTAATGAATAGTTTCTTTGAGTTGTTCAGCTATAAACATGCTTTACAACTTGAATTCCTAGAGAACTCGTCTGAAAAACTGAAAAACACATATTTTGTAATGTTGAAAGGTTACCATTTCACTTGCTGAAATGAGGTTTTCGTAAACCAGTCTACTGAAATCATTACTATTATTAGCGATGAAACATTCAGAAGCCTCAAAATTCAAAATTCAAGCCTGCAGATTTTCTTTTTTTTTCTTTTTTTTTTTAAATTTTCGTTTTTATTATTAAATCAAATTATTTAATGAATACAATTGGTTAAAAGTTGATCACATGATTAAACATAAAAAGGTATATTGACCTATTCAATGAATACAATCGGTTAAAAGTTGATCACATGATTAAACATAAACAGGTATATTGATCTGAAAAACGTATATTGACTTTTGTATATTGACCTGTGAAAAATAAGAATGAAAAATTCAATTTCCATGAATATTCAAAATTCAAAGTTCAAAATTCAAAATTTCAAAATTCAAAATTCAAAATTCAAAATTTCAAAATTCAAAAATCAAAAAATTCAAAAAATTCAAAAAATTCAAAATTTCAAAATTTCAAAAATCTAAATTCAAAATTCAAAATTCAAAATTTCAGAATTCCAAAATTTCAAATTTCAAAATTTCAAAATTCAAAATTCCATGAATAATTTGATTTAATAATAAAATAATTGTTGCCTTTTAGGTTCGGTCGATATATAGAGTTTAATAACCAGTGTTTTTGAGATACGGGAAATATCTCACGAGGTAGAGAAATGGCCCCGATATAAGAACGAGTGCGGAGCATATATCAGAGACAATTATGTAATATGTGTATTTATCGACCTGAGAAAAGTGATAGAAAAGTGATATCGATCTCGCCTCGGTCGATATCACTTTTCTCAGGTCGATAAATACACATATCGACCTCACTAAAAGGCAATAATTTTATAATATTATTCCTTTACATTTGTCACTTTGATAACGCAATCTTAATAATTACACATGGTAACAGTGAACCGTTTATATGTGTTGTAACAATTGTATTTCTGTGGTGATGTGTACTTCTATTTGTAATTGTAATCAATATGAAAGGCATGTCAAGGTTTTTGGACAGAAAGAAGCGAGGTCGCCCACATTGATTTAAAATGCCTGGTAGGAAGAACTGGTGGTGAAAATCGGAAAGAATGTAAGAAAAAACGGTCGTGGCGTGTTTATGTCTCAGTGACAACTTTTTTTTCTTTCAATATTGTTTTAACACCCGTGACTTGATATATTATTATGTTAACTTCTTGTCTCCCGGCAGCTATTTTACGCTTGCGTAAAACCTTGCTTGTTTATACTGTTACATCTTGTTGGAATGGCAGTATGGTAATAGAGAGGTATGGCGCAACCTAGAACCTGGTTTAAACCCCAGCGACCTTTTTATCACTGAGCATTCCAAGGCGGTACCCATATTGTTAACCCTTTTATTTATGTGGCGTCGCACACTTTGCTTCTGTTTTTCCTTGTTATTGCTGTTTGTTTTGTATGCGTCATTTTGTTTGACAGTGTCCCGTGAATGCTACATTTCCTGTTCGACTTGTATACCTACGTTTATCCTTATACGTATTAGGTTTAGTTCATACGCAACATCTCGTACATGGCTTCGCAGCTTACTCGAATGTAATACGCAGGTTTCCATATTGGTTACAAATTTGCATTCAAAATCAACTTTATCATCCAAATGTTGCAATGTTATTCAGCCGGTTGCTTCATCAATAGTTTATTTACATGAACGCAGTGGTAAAACCTTCATCTGCATTGTAAAAAACAATCACTCGACGCAAATTATGTATATATACATCAACACGGGTGGCTAGTGGCCATAGTGTTTACATAGCAACAGTGCACTATCTTCTGTGCCGTTGCCTTCCGGCTAACATAATGTCAAGACGTTGAACATACTGAAGCGCCGTGATACACACGAGGCGGGATCCCGAAGAATGACGGGATTGGCCGTGCGTTCACGATTGAGGTTTAGTACAGACATCAACGAGGGAGAAGAAGCAAGAGGCCCTCTCTTGATCCCTTAAAATAATGTCTGTTGATCCCCAGACCCCAAAGGTAGTTTTTAGACAACTGTTCCCCGGATCTCTTAAATAAGATCTTTGATTCCTAGATCCCTTAGATATTATGTTTTTATTCGTCCATCCAAGAAGCCATGCTAAATTACCTACGTTGTCTATAGTTACTATTAACATGTTTAGATGTAGACTTAATGCAATATGTGTTTGCCTTTTATAGCTATAAAGGAAAATGTTTTGCGACCTGTCGTGTTGTTTGTGACTTTTATTGACATGTTTCGGTAATGACGATTTTTTTGCATTATGTCGTCACAACTGTTTGCTAAATAGCATACATGCGCGTAACGTTTTGAATTAAACGGCTTAAAGGCACAAGTTGTTGCATAAAGTCGACATGCATTTTCCTAACATCTATATATGTCGATGGTAACTATTTTCCACATATCGTATTTACCTGACAAAATACCATTCCAGTACACCTGTTCCAGGTCGATCCACTGGCACGTGATTTCTGTGTACGAAATACCCTCACAAGAAAAGTTAAAATTCGAGGCATCTGGTCCTGCATAAAAAAAGAAGACAAACATAGTTATGTAACATACACTCGTGACTGCAGATAAAGAGTTCATGATAGTTATACAATCTGAAGTTGTGGATCTAATAGACTATACCTATATTCTCTGATGACGTGACATTTTACGTCATAAGATGTCTTTGACGAGAAAACAAATGCTCATTTTTAATATATTGTGTAGACCGTCTGCGCTTGGTGATTAGATGTTAGTTTTTGGTCCAGTACGTCTTTGATTGGTGATGATTATTATTATTATCATTTAATTATTTTAATAGTAGCTTGTTCGAATTCTTTTGTATCTAATTTCCAGTAAGGCGTAACACCAGATTGCTTCAAAAACAGACACACCATTGCTCGCTTCTAGCTAACACTGGCAACGGTCCATACCGCTAAGGACCATAACGTGTTACTAAGGACCACTAAGGGACTAAGATTCGGCTACCTTGGTATTGTGTTTACTAAAGGTGGATGATTATTTACATATGCCCATTCAGCACTTGCAGGTCAAGCTTAAAAAGCGATATTTAAAATAAAAAAATGGCTGGCATACAACTAGTTGACAATGCCATTGAATGTTTCTTTCAGACCGCTGGAGATTGTAAGTACATACAGTGCTTTTACGCTGAAGATTTGATAACAGGCCTGCCAAATCTATGGATATTCTCCGGATTTTTTAGTCGCTCTCCGAATCTCCGGATTTAAGTGTAAAATCTCCGGATTTTTCATCAAAACAAAATGTTCATGATCTAACAGTTAAAAGATCATAAACTTGTAACTATTTACAAAATAATTTGTGGCGTAAGTCCAGATTATGTGTATGCCTTAATCCAGCCATACTTAAGAGTGTAAGAACAGTATACAGAATAGACTTGCTCAGCTAGTACTTTCGACACGTACTGGCTGCCAAGTAAGAATTCGTCAGGTATAAATCTATACACGCATTGCAATAGACCACAAAGAAACATTCAATGGTATTGTCAACTATTTGTATTCCAGCCATGTGTTCATGGTCCTCATATATGCACTTATTATCTTCAAGGGTCTCACACTATACTGTATAGTCCGTGCCGTTTATAGTGTTGAAGTAGGAATCTATGGTCCTCATATATGTACTTACAATCTTCAATGGTATGACAGTATATTGTTAAGTCCGTACCGTTACTACTTGTGAGGTATAAATGCATGGTCCTCATATATGCACTTACTGACTTCAATGGTCTCACAGTATATTGTACAATCCGTACCGTTACTACTGGTGAATTAGAAATACCTGGTCATTATGTATGTATTTACAATCATCAAGGGTCTGACACTATATTGTATAGTCCGTGCCAGTAATACCGGTGAAGTAGGAATATATGGTCCTCATGTATGCACTTACTATCTTCAATGGTCTGAGACTCTATTGTGTAGTCCGTGCCGTTAATACCGGTGAAGTAGGAATGTGTGGTCCTCATGTACTTACAATATTCAAGGGTCTGGCATTCTATTGTACAGTCCGTGACGTTAATACCGGTGAAGTAGGCATGTATGGTCCTGAAGTACTTACACTCTTCAAGGGTCTGACAGTATAGTGTATAGTCCGTGCCGTTGTTACCGGTGAAGTAGGAATGTGTGGTCCTCATGTACTTACAATCTTCAAGGGTATGACATTATATTATACAGTCCGTGCCGTTATTACCGGTGAAGTAGGAATGTGTGGTCCTCATGTACTTACAATCTTCAAGGGTATGACATTATATTATACAGTCCGTGCCGTTAATACCGGTGAAGTAGGAATGTATAGTCCTCATGTACTTACAATCTTCAAGGGTCTGAGACTCTATTGTATAGTCCGTACCGTTAATACCGGTGAAGTAGAAATATATGGTCCTCATGTAATTACAATCATCAAGGGTCTGACATTACACTATACAGTCCGTGCCGCTAATACCGGTGAAGCAGGAATGTATGGTCCTCGTGTACTTACAGTCATCAAGGGTCTGACATTCTATTGTACAGTCCGTGCCGTTAATACCGTTGAAGTAGGAATGTGTGGTCCTCTTGTACTTACAATCATCAAGGGTCTGACATTACACTATACAGTCCGTGCCGTTAATACCGTTGAAGTAGGAATGTGTGGTCCTCTTGTACTTACAATATTCAAGGGTTTGAGACTCTATTGTACAGTCTGTGCCGTTAATACCGGTGAAGTAGGAATCATCAAGGGTCTGACATTCTATTGTACAGTCCGTGCCGTTAATATCGGTGACGTAGGAATGTGTGGTCCTCGTGTACTTACAATCATCAAGTGTCTGACGTTCTATTGTACAGTCCAAGCCTGTTATACCGGTGAAATAGGAATATATGGTCCTCATGCACTTACAATCATCAAGGCTCTGACATTCTATTGTACAGTCCGTGCCGTTAATACCGGTGACGTAGGAATGTGTGGTCCTCGTGTACTTACACTCATCAAGTGTCTGACGTTCTATTGTACAGTCCAAGCCAGTTATACCGGTGAAATAGGAATATATGGTCCTCATGTACTTACAATCACCAAGTGTCTGACGTTCTATTGTATAGTCCGTGCCAGTTATACCGGTGAAGTAGGAATGTATGTCCTCATGTATGTACTTACTGTCCTCATGGGTCCGACATTCTACTGTATAGTCCGTGCCGTTAATACCGGTGAAGTAGGAATGTATGGTCATCCTGTATAATGCATATTTGCTGAGGCCGCCAAACGTATATGTCTCGTATGTTTTGTCGTTCAAATTCACCGACTGAAAAAACAACAACATACATTATAGTGATGTATTAAAGATAGTTATGTATTAAAGTTACACATGACAATCTTGAGTTTTATATCGAGCATCAACATTAGCCCCTCGATTTATTAATCGTGTATCATTTTTATTAACTGCTTATATTTATTAAATAAAAAAAATGAGATTTCAATTATCTTCGTTATTCTAGCAAATATTTAATGTTATATATATTAATGGTGCAATATAATAGTTGGTAATATGTAAAATCAATTTGCCTTGAACTATTCTAACAATTAACATTAATGATTGAACAAATGCGAGTTATGGAGGGGCAGAACAGAACCGGTGTTAAGCAAATGCAGATAAAGTGTCTTGCTCAGGGACACAACACAAATATGGCCATGGTGGGGATCGAAACCATGATGTTTCGATCATGGGTGTATAAATGATCTACTACAAGACCAAAGCGCTTAACTAATATACTGGCGGTATTATTTCATACATTGGCTAGAAATAACTTCTGGGAGGTCATCGTGTTCAAAGTTGGCACCCATGCTGAAGTTGTGCGGTAACGCTCACTGATCAAACCTAGGTAGGGTGTCAGGCTGAATTATGCAACGTATTCAAATTATGAGGGTCAAAGGTCATCAAGTTCATTTCTATATCATAAAAACATATGTGTTTTGCTTTAATAAAATTAGAGTTATATTTTGATCAGATTATTTTACTAATATTTTCAAATGATGGTTTGTTGTCTTTTGAGTGATATTACATGTGTTTTTTGTCTATAGAGATCACCTTTCTGTCGGCGACGTCGGTGCCGTCAACGGTGACGTCAACACTTGGGTAAAATTGTCAGTTAAACGTTTTTGGAATGTTTATATCTCCAATATCTCGTATTGCTTTGAAACTTGGTATGCGCAATAACTGAGATAAGCTCTAACATTCTGACCAAACCCCACCTCACCAGTGGCCTTGACTTTACAGATAAAACAATTTACTACGCAGTTTTTCTGGGTTAAAATTTGGTTAATGACTTTTTAAGGTATATGTTTATATATATCATTGCCGTCAATGGCATTGCTTTACAACTCGGTACTTTAACTGGCGGTAAGGCCTAACCTTCATGGACACACCTCACTCCACTGGCGACTTTAACTTTAAGTCAAAAATGTTTAAAGTTTTGGTAAAAGTGTTTTGAAGTTTGATATCTTTCAAAGGTATTAATTTGATAGTAGGTCTAGATATTTATCTTGGTAAACTCTACTTACTGCTCAAGTTCCACCAATTACTACTGGCCTTGATCTTTGTATATACAAAGTACATATGGTTTGGTTCATGTTTTGGTTAGTTTTCTTTAAATGGGTTGCATCACTCTTTTTCGTGGGAGTCAAGGAACCCGAATTACAATTGAGAAACACTAATATTTTCTATTCTAAAGTGCAGTAATATAATAGGATTATTGCTACAGTAACTGGTTCTGGAAGTCTATCACATCGAGTAGGTAAATGCCAGGATCTGGCATTACCTACAAGAGATGACACACGCTTCAGAACAAGTTACTATAGTAATGATCCTTTTACCTCTTATATATCATTAAATAGACTACATGTATCAACAAAAAAACAAAAACAAAAATTGTATTAAGTCAAATTAACTAAAAATCACCAATAGGAAAGACATGAAAACATGTACATTACATTGCAACAACTATACATGTGTTCATTACACATGGGTAAACAATTCAAATGCTGGTGAATTTACCAACTGACATACTGTTAAATTAATTAATTAACCCACAATGTTCACGAATGCACAAACAAACATTCAGATAGTTCACATTTCATGTTAAAACATCCATTGTTCTTAATGGATTACTATCTGGGCGATCCCCAACATTCCAATCTGACATTTGTGTACGGGAAGTTCCAAAATCTATTTTTAGTAGCATAGTGAATAGATTCAGAAAAACCTCTTGAGGTAATACAGGATGTTGTATTCCATTGTAGGAAAATGAAGTTACTATTATTTAATTATTGATAGATATATAATAAAACACCATATTGACGTGTAGTAAAGTCATATTGGGTGTGTAATGTTTACTCGTTGTCACAGACAAAACCAACAACTGACGTCATTGTGTGAATTCCATGAACTTTGACCTCCATATTTTCCATATAGGTCAACATTCAAACTGGCACCCTACCTAAAATTGTCTGTGATACCATTGGTAATCCATCTACCATGGGTGCCAGCTTTGAAAATTCCGGCCTCCCAATATGGTCGGAATTCAAACTTTTAACTGCCTGTCTTAAAGCGACGACTTCAAAATTGCTGTGTGTCCCTTTAAATCATAATGTATTTAAAGCAAATGATAGTTGATACAAAAGTTATTTCCTGTGACTGTATAGTGATAAGCAGCAAATACGTAATAACATATGTATACATATACATACACGTTCCAATAGGTTATATGTATAAATATACATACAAGTTCAAATATGGTTTATGTATAAATATACATACAAGTTCAAATAATATATGAATATAACAACTATGCGAGTTTAACAACCTTCAAGGCTACATAAAACTCACAAATAACACATTCTCAGCTTGCAGAGTAGTACAGTATTAGTGTTTAAATGTTTGAATACATGTTTTTTTTTCTATCCGCTATATATTTTTACTATAGCCTTACACTGTGATGATGTCCATTGCCTTTAGGGATATCACTTACCGACAGCCGTCTCCACATTTGGACCTTTAATCCACTATGTATCTTTAGCATAGCCTTACACTGTGGTATCCGTCGCCTTAATGGAATAGTACTTACCAGAAGCCTGTCCTCCACACCCGATATACATAGGTAGTATAGCATTACATTACACTATGGTATGACGATGTTCGTCGTCTTTAAGAGATATTACTTACCGCCAGTCTCCACATTTGGACCTTCGATCCACTATATCTCTATAGTATAGCCTAAACTGTGGTATGATGGATGATCTTCGTCTGTATGGAAAAAGCACTTACCGGTAGCCCGTATTCAACCTTCAGACCATCTACCCTCGCTACGTCTATATGATAGCCTAATACGGTGGCATCCGACGCCTGAGTCCATGTGATCTGTATGCTCGCGGTGCTGAGAGCCGTACATGCTATATTTGTAGGATAGTCCACACCTAGTGAAAGAAATGGTCAAAACGTTTATAACTGAACAGGAATTCATGCATATTCGATGCACGTTATTTCTTACAATTGAAGTAGCTACTAGTATCCCGCCAATAACATCCAAATTTTTTAACATATGTACACTGTTGCTAAACCTACTGATGACAAGATGTATAGTTAACATACTTATTTTGAGAATCCAAACTCTATAGACACAATATAAACGCCGTTAACGAGCTAGACAAGACCCCAACACGGGGGCTTAGAATTAAAAGTTGCCAATTCATAATATATTTTACGCATATTCAATCACGTGTATTTTAAGAACCTGTGAAAACTCTTAAACTTTTAATCGGCACATTATATAGAGATTAATCGACACTGTTTTCGTATTATGGGATATAATTCCCTCGGCCAGTTCACATATCTGGTAAAAAACGTATCATTCAACAATTTGCAATCAAAATCCATTTTAGGTCACCATGAAAGGAAGGAAAAATGTGTGTCTCTGTCTACACTGAACGACTTTAAAAACGCAACGAGGGAATTTCCGCTATATATGGTATATACTGCACACTTCATTGCATATAATATTCCAAAGAAATCCCAAGAAGTTTTGTAAAAAAAAGTTGCAGTTAATTAGAGAAAGGACCCAACTGTGATGCTGTAAACGTTTTAATCACACTACACCTTGTAACAAAAACGTCATAAATGTTGAAGTAGCTCTTTGAAAAACTGAGCCAGTTCAGTACTGTATTTGACGTAAATAGTTTGCAAAATTTTGCATCCTAAGTTTGCTCACATGCTTGAGCCAAACGCGTACTCTGTCAATAATGAAACTTTGAAGGAATACTATTTGCTGTATTATTTGTTGTTTTAGTATATTTTGTCTTACGTAGCCATGTACCATTCGATTAAAAGCAGCATATTGTACATACAATATATAGCGGAAATTTCCGTGTTGCGTTTCTTTTGCGTTTCGGTGTATTTAACTCACACGGAATAGGTTTCTCTATCTAAATAAACCAACAGAAGGCATTTATGACTCCAACAAAAAGTATTCGAGGTATAAGACAGTGTATGGTAATGGTGGCCATCTTGGATGACCTATGTTTACACATTTGAATATAACCTAGGTATAACCACTGTACAGCGTTTCCTGAAATACGGAATACTTTTAAAAACAAGGGTTGAATACAAAATACCAATGCAAAATACCACTAAGCAGAGAGGTGGAATACAGAATATCTTTTAAAGGGAATGTAGACATACGGCCAAACACTCGTTATTATTGAGAATTTTGACAAATGTGGTCAAGGGTGAAATAATTATCACAATCGGATGATAAACAAAGAAGATATGATTATTTGAAGGTTCTTTTGAAACGGACATGGAAGTCGCCATTTTGAGAACTATGACATCACAGTTCGAAATTGCCATATATGGAATATATATATATATATATATGTTTATTAACTGATTAATAGGGGGGAAATCACAGAAAAGGTACGAAAAATAATTTTACTAATGTGTTATAACGCATTATATGGCCAGTAAATGTTTTGCATTCATTTGCCGTGATTTTCTTTGCTTTAAATAATATTTATAAATATGCCATATATAGTAATTTAGAACTATGACGTCATACATTCTTGCACAGTTTCCGAAGTTTTTCGGAACTCTCCATAATAAAGGATGTTTTGCTGTAGCACTTCATTCCCTTTAACATAAGGAGTTGAATAAGAATAACACTTACAGAAGCGGTGGAATACGGAATATATTTTAACAGAATGGGTTGAATAATAATAATAATAATAATAATAATAATTGTAATGAAAACACTCTTAACAGAGGGATGGAATACGGAATACCTTTAATAGAGGGAGTTGAATTAAACAAAATCACAACAATACCATTGAAGAGAGGGAATTGAAGAAAAAATAACACTATACAGAAAGAGTTGCGTATGGAAAATCTTTTAACGGATGGAGTTGAATGAGAAAAACAACACTTAACAGAATGGATTTAATACGGAATAGCACTTAACAGAGGTTATTGAATAAAACTATAACGCTCAACAGAAGGGTGGACTACAAAACACATTTAAAGACGGCAGGGACTACGACTTTCTCTTTTGTTTTTGGTGTGTATGCTTTTAGTATTTATTAACATATTTTGCGACGAGTCCATCATTAGATGGAGTATAAAATTATTGTGTATACATTATGTGGTATTAGCAATGCAGTATGAACAGTACATGTTAACACGAATATGTGTTGTACTGAACGAAAAACAACAACAACAACAAACAGTGCGCTTTAAAATCCAGGCTATTTACAGTCAATGGGACTATAAACTTTAAAAAACCTCGCACGTCGCAAGTACTCACGCATTTAGTTTTTTACATGTATTATTTGTTAAAAATATGATATAATAAATCCGGAAACCTTAGCCTTTTTGCGATGATATTATGCTTTACCTTCAGAAAGATGTATTCCTAATCCCAAAATACAGAGAGACACCAGCCACTGTGTGTACACTTGTTGTTTACAAGATACAGCCATCTTTATTTGGAAGGTTACGATGAGATACGGTTTGTCTCGAAGTGTTCGTCTTTGGTCTCCTCATTCACGTACACATAAATCCATAAGGTTATTGCTGGATTCCTGAGGCATATGTACATACATCCATAAGGTTATTGCTGGAATTTTGAGGCATATACCAGGAATTGCGTAACATTAAAAAAAAAAGGTGTCTGCTGGAAGTCTACATTTTAAAATATTATGATAGAAATGTGTAGTATTGTGTGATTATGGCAATAAACCGTTTAAATCATTACCTAATTTTTAATCCGTATTAAAACATTTAAGTGCACGATTGAAAGATTAACATACATTATTTTGAGTTGGTGAGTGTCAATTTAAGGACATATTGAGCTTATAGACTGCCATTATAAGGTCAAGTGAGTGAGAAACTGATTGCATGGTGGTAATTTATAAAAAAAAAAATTAAAACAGGCGATTATATAATGTTGTATACATTGACTCCGAACTAAACCACACAGGCTCGTATAACTTCGGGTTGTCTTATACATTATAAATTATGTTTCAGAAGAAAATTTAATCTTCCAATTTCCTTAAAGAAACTAACCAAATAACCGCAAAATTACACTACAAACCCGTTTATCAAAACTCTATCCACGTGTTCAGGTCATCTAATAATGTATATGTGTCGATTAAAAGTAGAGTTTTCTTAACAGTTTCATAAAATACCCATAACTAAATATGCGTAAAATGAATTAAGAGCCGGTAACCCTTAATTTGTCGCAACGGTTTTAAGATTGGTTCGGTCCGGGTGGTTAAAGCCGTTTATATTGTGTTTATGGAGTTTAGATTCACCAATAATGTAAGTTCTATATATATCTCGTCGTCAGGAGGTTGAGAAACGATGTATACATATGTTTTAAACTGTGTCTTCTGTTCTACCTACTTTAAATATTGCGTATGGGTAAAACTAGTTTATTTCATTTCAAAGAGCATAGAAAATCGAATTGCAATTATTGTTTATGTGGTTCAACTCTTTCATTTCATTTCTAAGAGAATCGACATTTTTTATGAACAACAAAGACAAACGTACTTATTTGGTTAAATACGTTTGTTTTATTTTTAAGAGCATCGACATTTGCATAAACCACTAAATAACTACATAATAAAACAGTTTAAAATTATAATGAATCTCGAATGAATGACTCAGGGATTATGCCAGATTTCAGTATCTCTATCTAAATATTTTATTGTATTGCCAATTAGTATTAACATAGCAATAGGGTCGGGCCGCAAGTTCTCACAACATCAGTAACGGCCTTTCCCATCTTATTACGTTAATGCATCAATAAACTATGCATCAATTACAGTTAATTGATTGCGATATACCAGAGCTGTCACATATTTTACCAATTATTTTATCCATTTTTTTTCCTATGATAAATTAATTTACAAATAACACTTTTACTGACGGGCTGTAGTATAAAAAACAAACCAAAATGGTTTCATTTAATTATTATTCATTAGCGTGTTTCATTACCCATTTTTTTATATCTTTATTGACTATGTAATGGAGTTTGTTTCATTTATTGTATTTTGGCTCTTTTGTTGCGTTTTTTTCTCTTATTATTTCTTTTATTTTAGCTCTTTTTTATGACATAATGTAGCGCATGTCTTATACTTTTCGAGTTTCTAATTTCGAAAAAAAAAAAAAATAAATAAATGAAAAGGCAAGTGACCCCAGGGTGTGGTATTTTAAAGACCGTGGAATTAGTTCGCAATGTATTAAAATAACCGGATTAACGGATTAAAATAAATAAAATTACATGATTCCATTATACCACCTTTGTAGGGCAATAATGTCAGGTGAAAAAGTACAATCGTTTGATGAACTCTTAAAATGATAAGTTCGAAATAATTGTTTAAACAAAGCATCATTATTGCTATATAATTATACACATGGTATACGTATTTATAGATTTGAAAAATGTTAATGCTGCGAACGTGAAACAATTACATAGACGGTTCATTTTGTTTGAGCGTTACCATGGATTCATACTGGATGTTAGTTATGACTGTTGCGCTCTTAAAGTTATGGTTACCGGGAACCAAAGGTAAGCTTGCGTGACTGACGCAATGAACATGTATTATTCATAATCGCTTACATGCTTGTTTATGTTTTACAATCCTATTTATAAACTTACAGGAGAAAAGGCGAGTTAAAATTAAAAATAATTCATAACGAGTTTCATAAATCTTATATGGAATGGGAACGAGTTTAAGATCCTTTTTATAAATAACATAGCAATCAAATAAGTAAAAATTAATTCAGATTGACATAGAACCGCGATGACGTCAGACACACTTTAGCGCCAAAACGTCATAAAATATGTAAAGTCGTAACGTCGCGTCTCACACATAACGTTGCGTATAAAAGAGTTTGTGTTTTACTTCTTTACAAAATAGCAGTTTACGCCAACTTTTTAACAAACCGACAACAATGTGTTGTATTACGTGCATTATTTTTATAAGCTGTCACAAATAATAAGTTAATGACTCAGATCTGGGTGAATTTGTAATAAATAAAATAGTTTCAATTAATAAACTTGCGTAGTGTTACAGGTTTAATTCAACCAATCAAAATCGTTCCAGGTTGTATTACACGTGTGTCATACAATAGAATATTGAATGGGTGTTCGACACTGCTAACAAGGGACATTATGTGATAAATATATCTATGAAATGAATTGGGGTTTTACGGCGCACCAACACATGAAAGGTTATATGGCGCCTAACAGGAATGAACATGCCAGGCTCATCCTCCATGTACATCGGGATAAAATATGGAGAACGGGCCTAGAACCTTCTCACTCTGAACTGCAGAGTTGCTGCAAATTCTATTGTAGACACTCCATTTACGCTGGAGCCACGTTATAGTTGTTCTGCCACTGCTTTAGTGATATGAGCGAGATGGCCTCTGTTAAGTGTTACCTACATTAATCGCCACGTTGTCTTATTGTCTTCTGGATACGATGTGTTTATTTAAATGTAGTTTTTTTAATGACTTTTTAATAGCATTAATATGAATGTTATACTTTTGTTCTGGTTTTAATTTGTAATCATAACTTTTGATCACCTGTTTATTATTATTATTATTTAAATAGCAAACATTAGTTCAACGATGGTTCTTTTCGCTCTAGTTTACACATTAATGTTCTGATGATTATTTAATCACTAATTCGTTTTACAAATCTTTTTTTGCTCTTCAATTTTGATAAAATATTACTAATTTTACTGAAATGTCAGGTCAAAACGACCCAACAAACTTGGCGTGCACGGCTACCAACTCCACCACCCTCAGAATCACATGGACAAAAGCCACGAGCTTCAGTGTCATTGGTTACCATATCGACGCGACAAGGGTAGATGGAATAAAATTAGTCAGCGATATACCGGTAAACATTAACGTTTTTAAGTTAATAATCATATCAACTGACATCGTTGTTATGTCATACCATTTGGCGTGTAGTCATTATATCAATAACAGAGTTGAGGGGTTGGTGTACAGCTGTCCCATCCATAACGTGGTAGTAGTAATATTGGTGGCAATAAATTACGTACTTATAAGACATTTAAAACAGAAACGTACTGTAAAATAATACTACCAAGAAATCATAGGTCAGCTTATTCTAGATTCCGTTGTGGCGTCCTTTATAAAATGATAGTGCTAATTTATATGGTAAAGTAATAAGCCTAAATCCTTATTTTAATAACTCTACAGATGAACACAAATGAGTATATTTATTCACAACTGCAGACTTAATTCGTGAATGTGCCAAAATCCTGCTACTTAATTCTTCAACGTACCATATATTAATGGTAGGTACATACTATAAAACCATAAGAGCTATAACTCTCACAGTTAACCGCCATATCAAGTTCATAGTAAATGGCACCTATGGTGCTGTTTAATGTTGACGTCTCGTACACTGTAAATGGTTTTCCTAACTGCACGTATTGACATGTCTTATACATGCAATATTTTACCAACACCAGAAATGTTGTTTGTAGAAAAATACTACGGTAACCATTTATTGAAAATTAAAATAAATATAGTAGTATATCCACCTAACACCGTACATTTGAAAACTATGGACAGTTTATGAAAAAGTCACACACATAGGTGAGATGTGGCACTTAAGATGTGATTGTTACCAATTGCTGCGCTGAAAATAAGTAAACAATTGTGCATAATAGCGTCTGAACAATGATTAACTTAAATATTATTTAACTTTTCAATCTATAGACAGTAGACCTGGCGTCGATAAGTTACGAGACCATTGATTTAAACGGACTGGGCAAGTATGGTCAGTATAACATCACCATCCATTCGTATACATCTAGTGTCAACAACACCAACTACCAAATCACGTGCATTACGAACGAAGATGGTAAGCATAATATGACTTATTAGAGAATTGAGTTTAACAGCAACGCAGAGCAATATTTATTATGTATGGCACCAAGACACCGGACGGATGTGACATTTCTGGATCACAGCCTTTCACATATGAGGTTTAGATTCAGAAACGTCAAAACCACTGAAAAAAACATAGCTACTGCAACAACTCCAACAGTAATTAAAACGCTGTTAGTTGCCTGGTACGATCATGCAATGGTTATGCGGTAGTACCAATTACTGGTCCTCTTGGTAGCCACGGAAACACACGGGTTCAATAAATAGCAGATTGGCATCATCTTTCGAAATGAAATCTCATCTACATATTATGTGTATGCCCTTACCACCGAATGGTGAGGGGCATGCTACGTTAGCCATGTCCGTTCGTCCTTCCGTAAGTACGTCTGTCCGTCCCGAAAGGTTTGTGTGTCTATTTTCTCCCACACTTTTCAACTGATTGCTTCCAAACTTTACAGGGTGATTGCCAATGATGTCAAGATGAGCATATCCTTTCGGCATCAAAATGGACCAAGTATTACCGGAGTTATGGTCCATTTTTCGTCAAATTTTACTTCAAAATATCTTGTGTGTCTATCTCCTCCCACACTTTTCAACCGATTGCTTCGAACCTTTACAGGATGATTACCTATGATGTCATTTCGGAGTCAAAATCGACCTAGTATTACCGGCATTATGGTCCCTTTTTCGTCAAAATATATTGTGTGTCGATTCACTCCCACACTGCTTCCAAACTTTACAGGGTGCTTACCAATGATGTCAAAATGTGCAGGTCGTTTCGGCGTCAAAATGACCTCTTTTCCGTCAAACTTTACGTCAAAATATATTGCGTGTCTATTCACTGCCACACTTTTCAACCGATTTCTTCCAAACATTAAAGGATGCTTACCTATGATGTCATGATTTGCATATCGTTTCGGAGTCAAAATCGATTCAGTATGACCAGACTTATGGTCCTTTTTTGGTCAAATTTTACATTAAAATAGCTTGTGTGTCTATCGCCTTCCGCAGTTTTCCTCCGCTTCTTTTCAAACTTACATGACGCTTACATATAATGTCAAAATGTGCATATCGATTCGGCATCAAAATCCACCTAGTATTACCAGAGTTAAGGCCCCTTTATCGTAATATTTTACGTTTTACACTGATTGTTTTCAATGGGGGCATCCTTGTCCCTTGGACACATTTCTAGTTTAATATCAATCTACAAAGTTGTATCTATTATTTTATTCTATGAACCGAAAAGGTATTAAAGCGTCGATGGTGTTGACAAAATATCAATATCTTACAATGAGTATTTAGCATAAATATATCCTTCACGTATTTTTAAATTAATGTATTTTTCTTCCGTGATATAAATTACGTTCTGCTGTACAAATGCAATAATATTATGCATGTCATAATGATCCTGACACACTATAACTCAATTTAATTTATTGACTTGCTTCATGTTTAATATAACTAAAGGTGGTGAGGCTTAAATCAATCTCATTACAATGAGACCCTTTATGACGCTACGATACTCTACACAACAAGGATCTGACAACACTGCATTGGACGTGATGATGATTTCTAAGGTTTAAAGTCCCTCTACCATATGAGCCGCCGAGAAGAATCCCCCGTTGACTCGGCATTATGTCTGGACTATTGTGTCAGTGATTGTGTGTAGTGCTATGTATCTATCTACAGTCTACTTGAAGCAGATATAGTGCTGCCACACTGGAATTCCACGCCGTAGTACATGATACCCCACCCAGACACATTATTCTGACACTGGGTTGACGTAGAACTACCCATTATTTGCTTGTCATGCATGGGTTACAAGTAACTAATCCATTTTTAAAGTCTTTGGTATGACGCGGTCAGGGGACTCGAACCCACGACCTCCCCAATGCAAGGCAGACACTATAACCACTAAACCACAATGCTTCGGACGTCACGTCAGATTGACATTATATATCTGATTAGCCAGTCAGATTTCAGCCAACAAAATCACTCGGTATAGACTGCTTCACTGCGCATGTTCCGTTTCAGTCAAACGCTGCGGAACAGTTTATGCTCGGTATTGAAAGGGACGATGTCTGTAACTTTTAGCTTATAAAACACAAAATAATTGCGTTGTCAAACATAAAACACCGACCGTTATTGAATAGTTACTAAATACAGCCAAGATTGTTTGAAGGAATTCAATAGCAGTACAAAAAAGAAGTACCGCTTTGTGGGATGGAACTCGTCATCCACACTATAATTACACTCGCGGGTAATAATAATAGAAAGTTCGCTACCGACTGAGCTAAACGGGCCACACGCATTAAGTAAGACATACTATATAGAAAACCTAATGTCGCAATAATCTCGGTAGAATATATATTTTTCAGATGCAAATAAAATGTTCCGAATGTTTTCAAAAAACATGACCGCGTACATGATTTACTTCGTATTTTTGATGTAAAACATGCCATTTAGTGTATTTCTTTGAATTTATCCTGCAATCCACAGCAGTAAAACACGGCGACTTTATCTTTTTTCGGATATTTGTGTTTTATGTGGATTTTCGTTTGTTCAGTTCACTCGAACACCACCTGAAGTGCATATTAAACGTGCGATATCATTGGTTGAATTTAGTCTTCTCGTGAATTCTCATGAATAATAATTAGATGAAAGGTCAATCTGACGTGACAATGCAGTGTTGTCAGATCCTAGAAGTTGAGAGTATCAAAGCGTAATTAGGATTTGATTTTAATGAGACAATGTTTTTTGGTCTTTGGTCAGCAATAGTCTCAATAATATGATAGTATTCACTTATGACAGTGCCCGACGGCTCTTCGTTGAACTTCGACTGCACAACGACATCAACATCTCAAGTCACGTGTTCATGGATTCCGATAGAACAGGCGCACTGGAATGGAATCTTACTGGGTAAACATTAGACTGCTTCACTGCGCATGTCCAGTTTCACTCAAGAATCACATGTTTTACATATGGGGATAATCTTCAAAAAATCGTGTTCTCAGAAACAACTTGGTCAATTTTGACCAAACATCACACGGATGATCCTTCGATGAATGTTTTTCAAATTTGTTAAAATAAGTTAAACGTGACATGAAAAATGGCCACTATAGACAAATCTTGTGCACTGGGGCCGTGGGTTCAAATCCCACTGGAGGTAAACCTTTTTCTTATTTTTTTAAATTCTTTTTTATTATTTCCTGTTTGGATGCGTTTTTGTCTTTATTTAATTTTTCTAAAGTTTGTTTATAAAGATGTTGCAATGTTTTACATAGATTTATATAGGGAAAACTTAAAAAACTTCTTTTAAATTGTTAGCATGGAGTTTTGAGATTTGCACTTGTAAAAAGTTATTGAAAGAAATGTAATGATGAAACCTCATGGTATAAGAGCCATTTTAGCTTGTCCGCAGGCCCTCTTTCCTAGTTCTTTAATATTTTTAATGATCACTAACCCCAGGTCTATCAAGTTTTCTCATTTGAAGTCCCTGGGGTCAAAGATGGCTGCAACCGCTGGATCCAAAGTTTGTATGTAGAGATGTTGCATGTTTTTACATAGATTTACATAAGGAAAGACTTAAAAACGTTTTCAATCAGCATTTACGAGAGGACACTTTCTTCATCATTGCACAGATCCTCAGGTGATCGATTCGGGGCCATCTTGGCCCTCTCGTTAAGTGTACATGGCAGCGATCATTTGGTCTTGTCGATCGACGTATTAGTTTTGCTTTTCCAAATAATTTCTTACACTACTATGGAGGTAACAAACTAGCCGTTCCATTTTATCACATGTAAATGCCTAAACGTATTTAAAGATACATGACCCATAATAATAGTAACTATTCTTCAAAATCACTTCTTTAACAGTTTCATATGAAGACTGTTGCTCTACATTATTATAATACAAATCATTTTCTTAAAGGGCATAGGATTCAATGGATTGGGCCGAACGTGTCGGACATATACCAAGATACGGTATCCGACACGACCTACACGTATACAGTGACGAGTTTGTCCTCAGATTCCAGGTATATATTCCTGCTTAACGGCTACACAAGCCTGGGTCAAGGCACCGTCTTCTCTTCCGACGTTGAAACAACACTCGGTGGTAGGTGATTTATTAGTATAATATAAGCGTCATCTGGTGTAATAGTGGGGTGGCAATAGGGTAAGAATTTGGTGCATCTTATAACCTGGTGGAAAAAAGGCATCTTATTTGCCACTGAGCGTTCCACGGCGATACCCTTGTTTTCATATCTTTTATGTTTGTGATGTCAACACGTGCTTGGCTTCTATTTTCCCCTGTTATTGTTGTTTGGTTTGAATACGTGCCGTTGGGTTGCTTATTCGCTGCCGGAACGGCAGTGACTATTATATGGTTTTCATAATGTGCACATGGTAATTGAATTAATTGAATGTTGTTTAACGGCTCATCAACACAGTTTAGGTTATTTAGAGCCGCCCCAGAGAGAGGGGAAGGATACATAGGAATCCGGGAACCTGCCCTACTCTTATTATCGAATAGATTCCTATGGTTCTTTAACGTGCTCGGAGGATAGACCGATACACGGGACCGCCCGGTTTACGTCCCCATCCGACGGACGAGGCAAAGGGAAAGTGTCTTGCCCAAGAACACACCGACGGAACTCAGTGTAAGGTAGCAATGAACAGTTTCTTTGAGTTTTTTACTTTGATAACGCAATCTTAAAATTAAACATGGTAGCAGTGAACAGTTTATCTGGGTTGTAATGCACGCTAACACACACGCATTCCTTACAATTGTATTTCTGTGCTGATGTGTACTTCTAGCATGTCGTGCTACAAATTAGCAATATGTAACGCATGTCAAGGACTAGCACAAAGCGAGGTCGTCCACCTTGATTCAAAATGTTTGTTAGGAAGAACTGATGGTAAAAATGTTGAAGAAAGTGTTTGGTAAGGAAAAACGGTCGTGGCATGTTTACCTTTTCGTGACAACATATTTTCTTTCAATATTGTTTTAACACACGTTACTTAATCTGTTATTATGTTAAACTTTGTTCCAGATATAAAACTATTTTCTCTTGCGTAAAATTTTGCTTGTTTCTGTCATATTTGACATTCGTTCTTTCCCGAAATACCACGATTATGAAGATATAAAAGTCGACCAGGAAGTATCACTGGGTATGAACTCCGTCAATACAGAAAACGATTCTCTACGAAAACCGACTATATAAATATAGCATCGTGCAGATGACACTGTGGCATCGATTGAAAACGCGTCTCTACGAAAACCGACTATATAATTCTATAGCATCGTGCAGACACTGTGACATCGACTTTCATATCTTCATAATCGTGTTATTTCGGGAAACAACGAATGTCACATAGGATACGTTCTTGCATTCACTTGATATAACACTTAGTGCCTGTTATGTATATGCCGCAAATGGCTTTATTTTCACGTTTGAAATGCTTTTTTCAATTACTCACATACACTCAAATTTAACGAATATTTATAGAAAATGGAAGACATATATGGCTGTAAATGTAATACAATGTAGTTCCATTTTTTCTGCCACTTACCGTTTCAAGACGTTAGCCCTATTGTCAGACGGTAGCCCTATTGTCAGCCCTTTTGTGTTTGTGATGTATTATTTTGCTTTTTATTCATCTTGTTATTCAAGTTGTTCTTTGTTTCTGTGTGTGCTTGTGGTTGACTGTCGTCCTTGAATGCTACTTTTCCTGTTCGATTTGTATATCTACTTGTATATATATTTTACAATCCATATGTCATAAAAGTATGTTTGCACCTGAGGTCTAAATTAAATGCAATATAATTTCTTCAATTTCGTTTCAGCTGTAGCTGTAACCGTAGGTAAGTATTTATTTAAATACATTGTTATCAAAACACATTATTAACCCTGAGGCCGTTACATATATAATGGACTGTTCTTTATTTGAATTAAGGCCATTCCATTCATATGACAAAGACGATTTACTCGCAGGCTGATCTGGGTTTTTAAAATGGACGCGAAGGCTATTACAGTCGAGCTTAGCGGGTTAAGACCGATTTTTTTAATTGTTTTATTGAGGGTGTCAGATAAGTATACACATTCTCGTTTATGTGTCAAAGAATACATATTATTGCCATGGACACACGAACCAATGCTGCAGACATATATTTCGCGGTATAGCATTAAAGGGACACATGGCAATCTTTAAGTTTGTATCAAGCATTAAATGAGCATTTGGACTGACTAATCTAGAACTTGAAACCTGCCAGCATATATTAAATACAATTTTGACTTTCCAATTTTTATTCGTTATTCTACCACAGGTTTAAATATATTATTGGTGCAATGTAAATCAACAGTTAGAAATATACAAAAGCAATTGGCTTTATACACATTCCTATAATTAACATTAATCATGTTAATGATTGAACAAATGCAAGTTATGTAGAAAAAATAACGGGACGCCGCCAGTTTAAAAAAAAAATCAACATCGCCGTGTGTCCCTTTATTGATATTGTAAATGATTTATTTATTATTTAAGAGAACGTCACCAGATACTACTGTAACGAAGCTATCCCGGGAATGATACAGTTCGACTGGGAAGAAATGCCGTGTACCATATATATTGGTACAATTGGCGCCTTGCTTGGCATCTGCACAATTCTCGTCAGCATCTGCGCTTGTCAGACGTGTTGCCAAGGGTCGTCAGGAAACCCAATACAATTGAGTGTTTTGTAAGCCGACTATTTTTACCTCTTATCATTTTTTTAAAATTAAATTCTGATGAAGTCTGTCAAGCCGAAATGTTAAAAAGTGTGTTCTTAATTTTTTGTAAACACCACTACCTCGTATAACCAAAGATCATACAAGCTTACGCTAGGCGCGTCGTCTTCGCCGTCTGCTGCACAACCTTGTGATAACTTAAATGAACTGTATCAGACTATCACAGCACTTGGTAACGATGTTTGTGCAGTATACATATACGTGTTGGATAAGTTTGAAAATGACAATGAGCATAATCGACACTTGTCTTACAGAGTTATTGTCATTGAGTGTCAACGTATTTTATATTGTTTATACCTATGTGTTAGCTATTTATATTTTACATAAGACGTTACACATGGCTGAAAGACAATGACTTGTTAGTTTCTACCCGTATTTACAAAAATATACTGGAGTTTAACCAAGTTTTGTTTACTATTTGTTTCAATACTATTTTTATTAATTGAACATGCAAAACATAAACGCATGCAGAACAAAGTTATTGTCCTTGATAAAACAAAGTGAATTTCGATTTATTTACGCATTAACATTAGTAAGTCATAACTATCAACAATATGTGTCAGAAAGATGTACGCTAAATTCGACAATAAGCAAAATGGTATTTGTCACCCTAACGGAAGGGCATGAGAAGAGAATGCTTAAATTTGAGACACATGGGGGCATCCACAAGCCCGCTTGAGTGTCTTGTTCAACTTATGCTGAAACACACAAACAGACACACGGAATGTGTTGTTACGCTTTTAGCAATATCACTCAGACTAAGTAGTGGATTTTCTCATCTATCGGACAGGACTGCATTTCATATTACACCATGCAAGTTGAATCTGCCTCACACTAGGCATACGCAAGCCTCACTCACATTTCAGACTAGATAGAAATGTTTCAATTGTTCCGGCAGTGTCATAATAGTGCAAAAAGTAGTTTGATATTGGTATTTTGGCAGTTCTTAAGCTAACCTACTCGGATTGTGTGAGAAATGGAAAACCAACGAATGAGTAGGAACTAACAAGTCATTGTCCTTCCATCATTTCTTACGTAGTGTGTTATATATAAATAGCTAACACCCACATACAACCTCGTGTCCATCTAGAAAATATTACCAACCAGAACTAATACCTTAGTATAAGAAAATCAAGCATTACTACTAGTGTAAGAAACTGTTACACATATATACATATTTACCTTGCCACTTTGTTACACATATATACATATTTACCTTGCCACTTTGTTACACATATATACATATTACATATTTACCTTGCCACTTTGTTACACATATATACATATTTACCATGCCACTTTGTTACACATATATACATATTTACCTTGCCACTTTGTTATACATATATACATATTTACCTTGCCACTTTTAGCTACATAGTTATTGACCTGTTTTCAATTTCCAATTCAGAAGCGGACGAAGATCAAAGGGTAGAGAAGATGACGAAGACGACATTATAGAAGATGATGAGGAAACGGATAACGACGATTCTGTTACAGAGAATGACGACGATTATGATGACGGTACATCGCCAACAGCGGAAACCAGGGCAGGAGTTACACCAACTGAAACACCAACAGAAAGCAGACTTGGGGAGGACAGCAGAATGGGAGACGATAGCAGCATTGGAGACGAGAGCAGACTTGGAGAAGATAGCAGACTCGGAGACGAGAGCAGACTAGGAGAAAATAGCAGCAAGCACGGACAAAATCAAAGTGGTACATAACTATACTCCATAATTAAAGAACGTAACAAGTGTTGATGCTGGAATAATCAACAATGTATACCACTTGGTATTGAATGCGACATAAGATATAAAACATGGCGACATCATTGACATTGCTAATCGTTATTACAATGTCACGTATGATCAAACTCTGTAAATAAACAGCGAACACGAAAACATATACACTTATTTCACATTGAATTATGACACAAACTACATTTAAATGTTTGTATCTACATTGAAAACAGATTATGTCTCCTAGTGACTCATAACGACATCATCTTTGAAACTTGAGGTGTAATGACAGTTAAAACGTTTAGTTGGTTTACACAAATCCAGTCGTAAACTAACAACACATACAATTCTAAATATTTCTTTACGAATATGGGTTCGTTTTTATTTCTCAGACTCTGCTAAGAAGCGAGGTGACGATGTTGGCATTAAAAGAAGGGTTGTAACGCAAAGCGGTAATGTGTTGGAGACGGCAACTGACGACGAATACTCCGATAGTGACTATAATACACAGAATGAGGACGAAGAGGCTGAAATAGGAATGTGGCAATCTCCAACTCCAGGTTTGGTTATGACAGCTGGAGTTGTAGATGATAAAGCAAGAAGAACGCGAAGAACCAAACCAAAAGGAAAGAAGTCAGCTAACACAACTGAAAGTCAGAAATTTGAGATGAAGCCTATAAAAATGAAGAAATTAAATCAAACCATTAACAGCGGTACTGCAACGGGTAAAATCTCAACAAATGAAAATAGCAATGATCCTTGGGGTGATGGTACACAAGCAGTCGACGACGAATGCGAATCTGAATTGTACGAGGAATGGAATCCATATTTAGACGAAAATTCGAAGACATATATGATACACGTTTCAGAGGAATACAAGGCCGCTAGTTCTTTAAATAGAAGTACAAAATTTAAAGCTAAGAAACATGAAAATAAAAGTAAAGGTAATAGAACTTGTCAAACTCTGGAAGATTTATCGCGAATAAGCGAAGTCAAAATGGAAAACGGTGATGACTTCGATGAATGGGCAGATCCTAGCGAAGTTCAAAAGAAAAACAGTGATGACTTCGATGAATGGGCAGATCCTAGCGAAGTCAAAACGAAAAACGATAATGATTTTGATGAATGGGCAGATCCTACAATAGTTCCAACACAAAATATAAACAAAGTAAAAACGATTTCAAGACAATCCACAGTCTCGAACAAAGAACACAGACACGGTGTACCTACTCAAAATAATATCAATACACGTAACAAAGACAGATTTACAGGAAAAACAAACGAAATTGATTGTATGACAGACAGTCTCAATGATTGGGACGACACCAATATAGACACAGCCACAATTTCCGATGTGAACAAATGGGTACATCCGAAATCAATGCCTGACAATGCTGTATTCCATGCAGAAGCTGGTCATGTGCCTGAATATGGTCAACTATCATCTGATAATTATAATATGAGTAAGACAAAAGGTCCAAATCAACAACTTACACATGATGCAGAATCCATGGGTGAGACTAAGAAAGGAAATATCAGTTTGAACGCCAATCCAAGCAACGGTCGTCCCGGGTACAAAGTGTTAAATAAGGTAAATACTGATGCGTTGCCAATCAAATCAACCAATATCAAAAATACACATACCGGAACTGCACAGATCCGACACAACAGTACTGGACATGATGCAGACATTGTAAACGATGAACCCATTGATGCAGTCTTTCTTCCCAATAATATCAGCAAAGGGAATGGTGAAAAAGTATCAAGCTTAAACAAAAGCAACGCATGGGAATCCATTACATTTACAGAACAAGGAATTAAACGCACAAGAACTAAAACGCCCGTCAAGGAAATCCGTCTTAACAGGACAGCATCTCTTATAGAGGTTGAACCAGTTATCGGCAGCGATAGACTTGGGAAGATGTTCCCATTTCTTAACATTGAACAAAATACCGAATTAAAATCTTTGGGCAGAAACAATGGTTGGATAAAGAGAAACAAAAGTGACACAAACCTAAAAGGACAGACAAGCACCATTATTTCCGTGTCAGACAAACGTGAACTTAGTCAACAAATTTCTCCATCACCTGCACTGCAAACAACACAAGAGGCTAGTAAACAGATATTTTACGGTTTCGGAGTAGGTAAATTTAGGATGATAGCGACGGCATGGGCTTCGAAGTTTAGAGCAAAGAAAAACAACGTCAAAACTGCAAATTCAAATTGGAACTGAAACATCTGAAACTGCATCAGTCTATGTATATAACATCAGTCTATGTATATAACCGTTTTTAATAAAACAAAACAAAAACAAAAACAAAAAAACTCCATAAAACAACACACCGTATCAACTTTTAATGTAATTGAAAGCCTTGCATTTCTTTAGGAACCAAACCATTTTCTATTCGATAAGTTTGACATTCGCAATAGTAATAGTGACCACTGGCCATTTCTTTTATTAGGGTCCCCACACGTTTTCTCTGACAAGTGCAAGGACTCTTCCAGGTCAAATTTTAAATTTCCAGGAACTTTAACTGTATGTTTCAGTCATAGCTAGAAAATGTGTCCATGGGACACGAATGCCCCGCTAAAGGGTAATCGGTTGCTTACAAAATGAATTGAATTGAATTGGGGTTTTAAGGCGCACCAACACATGAAAAGGTTATATGGCGCCTAAAAGGCATGAACATGCCAGGCTCATCTTCCATGTACATCGAGATAAAATATGGAAAATGGGCCTAGAACCTCCCATACAAAATGAAGTAACAAAATGTTAAGAGTAATATTAAAAGGCAAGTTATATTCTGCTTATGTAGATGCTTGTGCATGTTTTATGTGTGCTTTAACAAGCTTAATTACTGTACTTATTTGTTTTGTTTTCACTGTGTGCAATGTAATGGGTGTCAAACGTTCCTTCACTGTCATATAACTGGAATCATGTGTTTTCTCATTGTAATTTTGTAATTTAATACAATTTTTTTCTCACCATGTGCAGCAAAACTGGAATCAAGTGGCTTGTCATAAGAAAGGAAGCAAGCAGTTTCTTTTTTTTCCTTTTTTGAGTTTCTGTGAGGAAACCCGTTTATTTCCCCGTCATAGGTGTGTGAGGGTCGGGGAACCATCCCCCAGTCACACCGTACAATAAATAATAACATATCAATATCAGATAACAATAAGGATTACAAAATCAGGTTTGGTTTCTTTAGAGTATTATATGCCTTCGAACTTAAGATTAACTAGAACGAATTCGACGGCGCGTCGTAAAATACCCTTGTTTTATTCACACAGGTCACTGAACGAATTCGACGGCGTGGCCGTCGTAAAATACCCACGTTTTATTCACGCATGTCACTCCACCCCCCCCCCCCCCCCCCCACACCCCCCACACACAGCCCCACAGTAAATACAATATAATCCCTTCATCAAAATGTTCATTTGAGAAATAATTTTTAAATAAATTGACCCCCTGTTACCCTCTACCCACCACCCACCCCCTCCAACCCGAACCCCAGGGAAGACGTCCGAGTTTTAAATAATAAATCATTTGACATGCTGTGTATCTCTTTATTAGATGACTCTTATACCAATTAATACACAAAAGTATGAAACAAAGACGCTCTTCTGGCTCAAGATAAAGTTTATGTATAAGGGGCCATAAGTCTTTCAAAAATAATTCAACAGGAACATGGTGATGACATACGCAATAAGGCTTGGTACTGATCATCCCTGCAATGTTTCGTTGAAATCCAGCCAGGGGTTCAGGAGAACTAGTCTAGACAAAGTTAGGGCTTTAAGGGCTCATAACTCTGCCAAAATTCATTCAACCAGAACATGGCAATATGTTGCCTTAACGAGGCAAAATATAGTTTTTTTTAACTAAACCAAGGGCCATAACTCTTCTGTTGCGGGTCCGATCTGGCTGGTTTTCGAACTTGTCTGAGCTGTCATTGATATAAACAATCAGGTAAAGTTTCGTAAAGATTGGATAAAAGATGAAGGCCCTATCGAATTAACGAGGCAAAATATAGCATTTTTAACCAAATAAAGGGCAATAACTCTGCTGCTAATGGTCTGATCTAGCTGGTTTTCGAACTTGTCCGAGCTTTCATTGATATTAACAATCTGTGCAAGTTTGGTAAAGATCAAATAATAAATGAAGAGCTAGAGTGTTCACAAGCCTTAATATGGCATTTTTCAGCAAAACAAGGGCCATAACTCCGGTGAAATTATTCCGATCTTGCCGGTTTTCGAACTTGTCCGAGCTTTCATTGATAGAAAGACACTGGCAAAGTTTCGTAAAGATCCGATTAATATTGAAGGCCCTAGAGTGTTCAAAAGGCAGAAAATAAAAACAAGAGGTCAATGACCTTGAAGCTCTACTGATTGATTTTGATTTCAGGAAGTAGTCGCTACCGACTTGTTTTTTGAAAATCTATTTTTAACCGTGGCGGCCATCTTGAATTTCCGGCCGACCTGAAATTTTGCTAGGATCAATTAGACATTAAGAGCAACATACCTGTGAAGTTTCATGAAAATCCGTCAAGTAGTTTCAGAGGAGTAGTCGCTACAAGTTTTCATTATATAACTCTATGTAAACAAAGATGGCCGCTGGTAGCCATGTTTAACGTCAAATCAAAACGATTTTCGACAAGGACCAACATCATGTCATACTGATCATTTTAGAAAAAGTCCCATATCAATATCTCTTATAGTTTTGAAGAAGTAGTCGCTACAAACTTATTTATTTTAAATCTATTTTTATCTGTGGCGGCCATCTTGAATTTTCGGCCGACCTGAAATTTTATTAGGATCAACTAGACATCAAGAGCAAAGTTCCTGTGAAGTTTCACGAACATCCGTCAAGTAGTTTCAGAGGAGTAGTCGCTACAAGTTTTTACTATATAACTATATGTAACCAAAGATGGCCACTGGCAGCCATGTTTAACGACGAATCAAAATAATTTTCCACAAGGATCAACATCATGTCATGCTGATCATTTTAGAAAAAGTCCCATATCAATATCACTTATAGTTTTCAAGAAGTAGTCGCTACAAACTTATTTTTTAAAAATCTATTTTTAGCTGTGACGGCCATCTTGAATTTCTGGCAGATCTGAAATTTTGCTAGGATCAATTAGACATCAAGAGCAACATTCCTGTAAAGTTTCATGACAATCCGTCAAGTAGTTTCAGAGGAGTAGTCGCTACAAGTTTTTACTATATAACTCTATGTAAACAAAGATGGCCGCTGGCAGCCATGTTTAACGTTGAATCAAAACGATTTTTGACAAGGATCAACATCATGTCATGCTGATCATTTTAGAAAAAGTCCCATATCAATATCACTTATAGTTTTCAAGAAGTAGTCGCTACAAACTTGTATTTTAGAACTCTATTTTTAGCTTTGGCGGCCATCTTGGATTTCACATCAACATGACTTTTTGCTAGGATCAACTAGACTTTATGGGCAACATTTTTGTAAAGTTTCATGAATATCCATCCAGTAGTTTCAGAGGAGTTGTCGCTACAAATAAATGTTGACGGACAGACAGACGGACAGACGGACGACGGACGCCGCACCACGGCATAAGCTCTGCTGATCTCTGATCAGTAGAGCTAAAAATCAGAAAAATCAAGGGCTATAACTCTGGTGTTTTTGACCCAATTTAGCTGATTTTCGAACTTGTCCAAGCTATCATTGGTATTAACAATCTATGCAAGTTTGGTAACGATCAAATAATAAATGAAGGTGCTAGAGCGTTCACAAGGCAGAAAATAGCAATTTTCAGAAAAAAACAAGGGCAATAACTCCGGTGTTACTGCTCCGATTTGGCTGGTTTTTAAAGTTGTCCGAGCTTTCATTGATATTAACAATCTGTGCAAGTTTGGTAAAGATCAATAAATAAATGAAGGTGCTAGAGTGTTCACAAGGCTAAATATGGCATTTTTCAGCAAAACAAGGGCCATAACTCAGGTGAAATTAATCCGATCTGGCTGGTTCTCGAACTTGTCCGAGCTTTCATTGATATAAAGACACTGGCAAAGTTTCGTAAAGATTCGATTAATAATGAAGGCCCTAGAGTGTTCATAAGGCAAAAGTTAACGGACGACAGACGACGGACGATGGACGGACGACGAACAACTCGCCATCCAATAAGCTCTGCTGGCCTTCGGCGTGTATTAAAATATGCACACTAAAAATACCCATGTAAATAAATATAATCATTACTGAGCCCGTACGCCACATATCTTCTATTAGAAGAAGAGTATATTATGAAAGGCCAGTAATTGTCTTAATATTTATTTTGACCTGTGTGAAACCGTATGGCTTTTGGTATCTGAGAAACTGAGTTAATAAAAACTTCAATGTAAAACTTCAATGTAAATTAACAAAGTGCCAAAGGTAGGTCATTGGAACATATCGCTGTCATGTAGTTTTCAACATTTGTAAAGTTTGAAAGATCCAAGGCAGCTGGTGTTGGAGAAATGGACTTTACAAAACACTTTGATGTGAACATTTTTGATGTAAATTAACATTTTGATGTAAATTAACAAAGTGTAAAAAGTAGATCAAGGTCATTTATATTGACCTGATTCGGGTAGGAACATATTGCTGTTGTACAGATGTAAGTGTGTTTGAAGTTTGGAAACTGTATGGCTTTCGGTATTGGAGAAGCTCAGTTAACAAAAAACTTGAATGTAAATTAACAAGGTGTAAAAAGTAGGCCAATGTCATTTATATTGACCTGAATTGAGTAAAAAACTTGAATGTAAAATTTGAATGTGCCAAATCATGGATATAAATATGTATGTAGGTCTAAGGCCAAAGGTAGGCCAAGGTAATTCATATTGACCCACTTTTCATTGGAACATATCGCTGTCATGTAGTTATCAACATTTGTAAAGTTCGAAAGTACAAAAGGCATCTGGTGTTTGAGAAATGGACTTAACAAAAAAAAATTGATTGAAAAACTTTGATGTAAGTTAACAAAGTGTAAAAAAAAAGAAGGTCAAGGTCATTTATATTGACCTGATTCGGGTAGGAACATATTGCTGCCATATAGATGTAAGTGTGTATGAAGTTTGAAAACTGTATGGCTTTTGGTATCTAAAAAATTAAATTAATAAAAAAACTTGAATGTAAAAACGGGATGTATCGAGTCCGCAACAAGTTGCACCCATCCAACTTTTACTTGTACAGATGAATGTATCAGTATTTAACTTAAAGGCAGAATATGCTTATTAACACATAAACTGAAACATCTGCTGAAGCACTCGGAAGCATTACAACTTGGAGAATTAAGCTAATAATTAAACTGAAGAAAATTAAAATGTACACACTATGCTGATATGTGTGTACTAATTACGCTGTATCCCCTACTCGCTGCGCCGACGCTAAGCACAACACAGGAAGCGTGCAGATCCAAGTGGTTTATTTATAGCACAGGTAATGTTTATGTAAACACAGGAGTTAAAAAGTCGGCGTTCTTTTTTTAATGAAACGTACATTTCTAATCAGTTGTTTCTATTAATGGCTGTAGACATCGGGGGAATTTAATGCACATTTGACAGTATTATTATACACAAATACTTGACACAAAGTCTCTATCTTCTCCTTTAAGGTTAACAGTAAACATATTCTGACTTTAAACATGTTAAGTGACCATTATATTGTTGATTGGTCTCCAATAACCAGGGTTTGTATATACAACAAGAAATCCGTGGATTCACGTCTCGCCTAACCGGGGCTGGACTTAAAAATAAAAAGGTCAATGATGCTAAAATGAAAGTTGTAAACATTTTAGTAACTGAACCAATCGAGTTTGCCGTTTGCTGAGATGACATTTAAGTGCATTTGTTTAAAAACAAAATGCCATTCTATTAAAAACAAGAGGCCCAAGAGGGCCTGTGGATGCTCTACTAGCTTAAACGGCTCTTATATCAAGGGTTGTCGACATGAAATTCCCATCAGTAGTTTTTTTAAAACATTGCAAAAGCAACAGGGATAGGATGGCCTTAGATCGCTCACCTGGTAATCATGGGAAAAAATGTAATTGATATACCATGCTTTGCACAACTAGACATCATACGAGGCTTCCTCCCAAATTTTGTAGAAACCAACAAGAAATTTAAAGTAAAAATGTCAAAATGCCATAACTCCGTCATAAATCAGCAAACTGGAACAAAAGCGCGATATGCACAACTAGACATCTTACCGATGCTTGCTGCCAAGTTTCGTCGAAATCCAACAAGGCATTTAGGAGGAGTAGCGCAAACAAGAAATTTAAAAAAAAATGTCAAGGGGCCGTAACTCCATCAAAAATCAACGAACCGGAAACAAAAAAACAATTAAAACAAAAAAATAATGAAATAAGAAAATTAAAAAAAAATTAAAACAATTTAAATAAAAAAAAAAAAAAAAAAAATTAAACAAAAAAAACATATGAAAAAAATCTATAGATCTATTTAATAAGAAATAAATAAAAAAGAATAAAAAAATAAAATAAAATAAAATAATCAAAAAAAAAAATACATATATATCTATTATTTTTTTTTATATATATATATATATTAATGAAAAAAAAACAGGCAAAACATCTGGTAAAGTTTGGTAAAGATCAGATGAAAAATGTAAGCCCTATCGTATTGAGGCAAAATATAGCAATTTTAACTAAATCAAGGGCCATAACTCCACTGTTATTTGTCCCATCTGGCTGTTTTTCAAACTTGTGTGAGCTTTCATTGATATTAACAATCTGGTAAAGTTTGGTAAAGATTGGATGAAAAATGAAGGCCTTTGGCAAGTAGAGCAAAAAATCATCAGCTCCAAAAAGTAGGTCAAGGTCATAGATGAAATCCAGCCATCCAAAAAAAAGATGCACTACGGAAGAGCAACTACATGTATGTCAAAATAGAATATGTTCTTTTCCAAAGATTAAGCTATACATTAGGTTTAAAACATCTAGTGCATAATTCTAGTTCATGAGAAAGTGATGTAAATGTAACAATTCAAGTTATCTGCCCTTTGTTTGGATGGTGAAGGTCACATCCACATTTGCTTTGTCACGTTGCAATGTACCACTCAAGATACAACTATAAGCAAAGTTTGAAAGGTCTTAGTGCATACAGTTTGTGAAAAAGTGACCTTAACGCCAAAGTTGAAGGTAAAAATAAAAAGGTTCTCTGCCCTTGCTTGGAGGGTCAAGGTCACTTCCACATTTGCTTTGTCACGTTGCGATGTACCACTCAAGATACAACTATAAGCAAAGTTTTAAAGGTCTAGTGCATACAGTTTGTGAAAAAGTGACCTAAATGCAAAAGTTGAACCTAAAAATTATTAAGTTATCTGCCCTTTACTTGGAGGGTCAAGGTCACTTTCACATTTGCTTTGTCACGTTGCCATGTACCACTCAAGATACAACTATAAGCAAAGTTTGAAAGGTCTAGTGCATACAGTTTGTGAAAAAGTGACCTAAACGCAAAAGTTGAACCTAAAAATTAGTAAGTTATCTGCTCTTTCCTTGGACGGTCAAGGTCACTTCCACATTTGCTTTGTCACGTTGCGATGTACCACCCATGATACAACTATAAGCAAAGTTTGAAAGGTCTAGTGCATACAGTTTGTGAGAAAATGACCTACCGCAAAACTTGAATGTTGCCGCCGCCGCCGCTGGAAAAGCAACACCTATGTCTCTTTTTTTCTTCGAAAAGGCGAGACAAAAACCCTGCATGTGACCAACGGCATATAAAACAAGTTCATAACATATTCTCAGGTAAATAAATAATTAAGCTGATCAAATTAATACTGGAAATTAATTTTATTGACAATAATACATGATTTAATATAACAACAGTTACTGTCAACAGGTAAAAAAGCAAATCCGTCGTTATACTTGTAAAGTTGTCAGAATGCCTTGCAGACTCGTATTCACATGATGAACGTACTTCGTACTTATTCCTCACACATGTGAGAGCAAGGATATCTATACATTAAACTGTCAACCCAAATGCAATATTGGACAGATGTTCACGTTAGATAAGTTATTATATAAGGAGTCAAAACAGAAAGTGTGCACATCTATTTTAGGAGATATTCAAAAAGTTCTTCTGACAAATTTAGCGAAACATGTTTTAAAATATATAAACTGTATGCATTACTAACCTAGTGATACCGTTGTATGGAAAGTTCATTCACTAACAGATTCTGAGTTCCTCAAACTCAAAAAAGAGCAAAACACCAAATATATCTAAATGCATGAAGTTGAATATTGTGCATGCAGATGAATGGGAAAACAGTCATTTTGTTAACTGCTGGTTTTCTGGAATTTCTCATAACGTATATTATTGCCCCTCGCACAAAATCCTAGGAATTTCATTGGATTAGAGCGGTCACATGGTGACCCTCTATTATAGAGGGTCACTAAAACAATATGGACTAAAATTCCGATTCAAAGTTTAATTCATTTGCAAATAGTTCTTTAAGGCGTTAGTAAGAAACATAATAAGTAAATTAATAATGTTTTTAAACTGTACTGGTCGTGACTTCATTAAAATGGGTTAAATATCGGTGTTTGCCTTAAAAAAAGATGCTCGATGCAATAAATCAGTTATTGGGTTTGTTACCGACCCCTACAGAAATATGTACTGAGTCTACTGACCCCACATATTTCTGTAGGGGGTCAGTAACAAACCCAATAACTAATAATGTTTGACTTCTTCTCAAACAAACTTCTTCTCAAACATAAAGTTATATTCATGATGTAGAAGTTAACAGCAACGTAATATTCGTACTGAGGTTGATTGTTGACTGCACTTTCTTTTTTTTACTCAGTATATATAGGGCAAGGTAGTCTCGGCCAGCTAGAACGCATCATGCATATATCTTACTTGCAGATATCGGTCTGGGCAGTTTAGGCCAATTAAAGCGCCCACTAGCGATTAACACAATTTATTCGCGCATTTTTTTCACGCTCATAAAGTTGACGTTTGCGTGAGCTCATGTTGTAAAAACAAGTACAACGTCAATTGTTGATGCAGCAGTTAAACTGTTTAACGTCACTTGCCGCTTCTCATAAGTTAAAAATAAGAAAATATTATTAAATTAACTTAAAAACATGTTTTTGAAAGACTCATTGAATCTCTAAAAATCTCACAAAAATCGCCCAAAGCGAGAGGGCAATTTTAAATGTCCTATTTTCCCCAGGCCCTGGTTCTGGATCCGTGTAGCATAGTGTAATTAAGAAATCAGAAGCCGGCCGGGTGACGAGGCTAAGGGCAAGGGTTCATTATAAAGAAATACCGAAACTGTTCCCTACTCTTACTATCAAATATATTTCTATGGTTGTTTCACGTAATTGGCTTATAGAATTCGAGACACAGGGACAGCCCGGTCTGATAGAAGTGAATTGTCCTGAACACATCGATTAAAACCCAGTGGCTCCGGTGAAAATCCAGTGGTGCCCATGAAAACCCAGTGGCCCTGGTGAAAACCAGTGGCACCAATGAGACTCGAATCCATGAATGCATAGTCCATACTGCTATCCACTGGGCCAACATACAAATGAAACAAACAGTCTGACACTCAAACTAACACTATATCAAATAACAATTAAAATAGTATCAGAAATAAGAGATTATTTAAATGCTGGGATCGATTATAGGGAAATCCTTCATGAGTGGTAGACATGTGGTTCTTTTCATGAACGAGTGCACGCAAGTGAGTGTAAAAACAAAGCACGTCTACCATCAAGTGAAGGATTACCCAATAATCGATCCCAGCAGTTAAATAATCTATTTATTACATTTTAAATTACATTTTCAACTAAATATTCGCTTTATTGAACGTTATCGGCGGATGACGTCGACGTCAGCAACACTTTGTTGACGTCACGCCTCAACATCGCAACGTTAGTTATTATTGTGTTTTTGAGTTAGCGACGTTAGTAATTATTGTGTTCTGAGTTAGTTATTAATATTTAGCGATTATGAATATTCTTGCATTGAGAAATCCCGATCTTTCACACATAGAAATGTAATAAAAGATAATCTTGTGATATGCAGGCTCGCTATCTGTGTCCATCCTTATGAGGTTGGTAAAACATATCACATAACTGCCAAAAGTCTACAACTATCCCACTGCCTATAGTTGGGTCCATACTGATGAAGTCTTGGATATTATTGGTCGATTCTGAAAATAGGAAAGAAACCAAATTAAACAATCGAAGATATGCATATCGAAGATTAGACAGATCAGACAGTAGGCAGAGCCACAGATAAGCAGGGTATTTGCTTAAATACCTAATTTAAAATGCCAAAATACCCAATTAAAATAAAAAGCATGGGTACCAATAATGTAATCAAAGTTGTCAAATGATAAAACAACCAATGAAAATTGAGCAATATATGTGTTGTCGAATGGACACCCAGTCACCTGTGTATACATAATTAGTGGAATGCCAACCTCAAAAAATGTTGCAAACTTTTACTGATTTATTTTACCCAGTTGAAATCATGAAATACCCAATTAAATAAATACCGATGGGTAAATACCCAATTGACCAAAAAGCTTATCTGTAGCTCTGAGTAGGCAAGAGTTAGTTTTATATTCTCCAAACGCAAAGACAGTGTAACTGTGGATAGAACAGCAGAAGATCTTTGACGGTAAAACAACATAAGTTATTTTCGGGTATACACATGTAATGAGTAAACTATAGATGGGCAACTAGACCTTTAGAGATTAACACAGGTGCTTTTGGCAACCTCAACATATGTTCACATTTTAACCTCAGTCTTTATGATACACATATACAATAAGGATCATCTTTGTGTCCTGTCATCCTTAAGGGCATACTAGAATCTGGTATAAATCCGCACTACACCCACCCCATCACCCGCGACCTTTTTGCCACTGACCGTTCCAATGTAGTACCCTTGTTTCCAACCTTTTATGTTTGTGGTGTCGTAAACCTGTCTCTAGTTATCCATGTAATGCATGTTTTTGAATGAGCGTGTTACGTGTGTGCTACATTTCCTGTTCAACTTTTGTACCTAGTTTATTGTATCTGGTCACGACTTTTGTATCTAGTTTATTGTATCTGGTCAAGACTTTTGTACCTAGTTTATTGTATCTGGTCACGACTTTTGTACCTAGTTTATTGTATCTGGTCACGACCTTTTGTACCTAGTTTATTGTATCTGGTCATTGACAGTGAGATCATGGTATTAGCAATAATCTTACATTTTGTAAGGCACTGCATGTTTAGTGGTGGACCCATTACAGTTTGTCACTATGCTTTCCTCTTTGATTGTGCGATGACCGGACAGATTGTGGACCCTATGATGACGTCTACTTAAATCTTTACAGGACGGTAGCGTTTGATGTTTGTCTTATCTTGTCTTGTCGTACCCTTAACGGTTTATTCTCTGGTTGCTCTGGCTTCTGCCTAGTCATTGGGTATTTACTTTGTGGCTTTCTATGTTTTGTTTTTTTATTATATATACATGATCATTGATGTGTTTTACTTATATTGCATATTAATGCTGCCTTGTTTGTTAAAGATTATAACCTGACGGTGATATTTTTATTTAAACTGTCCCGTTTATTGGGATGACAATAGGGCAAGAGTGAGGTTTGGTGCACCCTAATACCTGGTTTAAACCCCCAGCGGCCTTTTTTGCCACTAACCGTTCCAAGGCGGTAGCCCTATTGTCAAAACCCTTTTGTGTTTGTGATGTCTTATTTTGCCTTTTATTCACCTTTAAGTCGTTCTTTGTTTCTGTGTGTGTTAGTGTTTGACTGTCGTCCTTGAATGCTACTTTTCCTGTTCTATTTTTATATCTACTTATATATACTCAGTACCATGGATATAAATAAATGTATGTAGATATATGTCAGTACATTTATAAACGTAACATTTTTTGATTTTCGATTATTTTTAGTCTGCATTTTTATTGTTCAAATCAAGATTGTATTTTAGTTAGAACAAATGTCTTTTTGTCACAAAGGTTAACACATGGCGATAAACAGTTGCATAAGATTTGCTCTAATTCTTTCAGTTAAAACACATTTAACTTTAACATTCTTAAACATCTCTAGAAATTCAAAACATATTCAACGTGCTGCGTTTTCAAATGTACTAACTGTATATAATTGTTACTCGTTACCCGCTACCTTTATATAATGCTCAGTCTTACCTTGTGTCTCTATACAGGGATATGGTGGTGGGGGTTTCAGCCATTCGTTGTCTTGGCCCAACATGTGAGATCTATCCGAGGCAAATGTTTGAAGAAATACATCAGCTGGTATTACTCTGAAGTGTCTGGAATAAACACATACACTAATCATTACAACAATTATCTGTAATAATGTGGGACCCACTTCATTACATTTTTTGCTGATTACACGACATCCATTAGCGCATTAGCTTTTATATATTGTATCTATTACGTAATATATCTGGCCCGGCTAGCTCTGTTAGTAGCGACGCTCGACTATTATTACCTGTGAGTGTAATTTTAGTGTGGGTTACGAGTTCAATCCCACGAAACGGTTATTCTTTTTGTGAACCGCTATTGAATTCCGTAAAACAATCTTGGTTTTATTTAGTAAATATTCAATAATGGTTGGTGTGTTATGTTTGTCATAAAATGACAAACCGATTCAACTTAATTATGTTGTGTAAAACGGACATTGTCCCTTTAATGTAAAATTCAAATAAGGCCGACCACAACATAATGTTTGTTTGCTGTTTCCCTACCTACCCTAGAAATGGGGCCATACCCAAAACTTTTTATAGTAATTATTTAACTTTTTTTTTATTATTGCTATCTTCAATATATATTTTTTAATTTCTTAAGGTGTTTACTGTCCTTGGCACAAAAACAAAGCGACTACCCATTTATGAATTGCTGGGTCGGGAAACAACAATTTTTTTTTTTAAGGATCGCCCAAGGAACCCGCTTTTCCATATTTACTGGTATTCACACTAACGTTTGTTTAATGCTGTTTGGTGGCTGTAATTTCGGTCCGACTTAAAAAAAAAAAACGGTGTCAGGTTTGATCACTTTCCTTAATATTATACTTAAAGTTATTGTAAAAAAAAAATCAAACAAACAATTAACACATCTCGGTATTTTAATGACGCAAACAAATTTCAGTCCCAGCTTTGGCCACTTAAAAAAACAAACCGACACAAGCAAACAGGCTAACACCTTACGACTAACGGTATATCAAAGAAATCAGAGACGGTAACACTCGCTTCAGTGAACCGACAGAACGCGTGAAATACTTTCACTGATCACACATCAAAGGCGTGCTACATGGCTATAGACTCTTCCGGAAAACTCCCTACTATCGGTAATGGTTTAGTCCAAATTGACCAAATTGACCTACTTTCGCACAGCACAGCGAGTGGCAAAAAAATCGTGTTATGGATCAAAGAATATTGCTGCAAGGCATATTTCAAGGAGTGTATTGGGTAATTGTAGATTTTTTAACGACCGATAGATAAAATATCTGGGACCGATTTTAACAGAGATTTTGAAAAGAAAATCGGTCCGGAGAAACAGAATTCGGTCTGGGGACCGAGAAACCGGCGATTTTAGAAGCCCTGAACGAGACTATGAATCAGCAGTGTTATTACTTACTGATCCTTTGGGATCATCGAGCTCAACTGTCGTGGCTTTAAAATAGAATATCGCTTAACCTGTGCTAGGAGCGTAATATGTGTTGCACATCATATTACCGCTCATGAACAGATCAATAAAACCGAGTCTCCTACTTTTCTCTCTTGGTTGTGTTCGTTGCCACTAATGGATCCTTTTTTTTTCAATATGTTTTTCAGTATTACAGAGAATATTAAACCAAAATCATTTACCTCTGGAATTTTGGTTTGAGATTTGCACAAGACCTAATAACTTTCTCCGCATATTCTTTAAAATCACATGGAAAACTTAAACTGGAATCTAAATCATAAACTTGTGTGCATAATTCTTGTCTATGTAGAAATACCACATGGTAATCCTGAAAAATACAAAATGATCATTGAAATTAAGAT